>ML345339.1:0-119286 GCA_005239505.1 Nicotiana paniculata
ATTGAAAATATAAAGAGAAATGTGAAAGCCAAATTGAGAATCATGAATTACAAATCGAAGTATAGACAATTGATAGCAATAGAATTTGAAAACAAAGAGCTTCATGCCTAGCGGATCGCTTAAAAAACAAATCGTAAAAAAAATAAAAAAAATAAAAAAAAATTCGGTATTTCGGTATTTACCGAAATACCGAAATATCAAAATCCAATACCGTATACCGAACCGAAATACCGAAATACCGAAATTTCTGTACCGAATTAGACCGAAATACCGAAAACCGAAATACCGAATTAATTCGGTTCGGTTCGGAATTCGGTTTTTCGGATTTTATGCCCATCCTTACACTAAACTTCCTTTTTACAGGTAAATGCTTGCATAATCAAAGAGAGGAAGAGCTTTGCATTTACATCGGACCCTTTAATATTGAATCAAGGGGAAAACGGGGGAAAGATGAATGGATAGGCTGGTAATTAAGTTAGGCCCTATAGGTAAAAATTATAAATAGTTTAAAGATGGGCAAAAGTAGGTAAATAATTTATCTTTTGTAGGCATATAGTGTAGTTTTCCCTTAAAATAAAAGTGAGTCCACTACAATTTTATCACTAAAATGGTCGTGGCGGTAAGAATTCCATGTTGGCACATACATATACCAAGCCCAAACTCGTTCTCTATTACATTGGGCTTGACTACCTCCTCTTTTTAGAGAAAATCTTACTTTATACCCATTAATTCCAAACTATTTATCCTTTAATACTCAGGCCCAAATTATACTTCTCCTACTCATGTGGCCCAAACTATTTACCCCGCTCATGCATTAGCTTATTCCCCTCATTTAATGCCTCATTTAATGTTATTTCACCCTGCCATTTCTTACATTTCAAAAATCTCATAGTCAAACCATGAGAAATTATATTTCACACAGCATTTACTGATTTGACTTGTGATTTTTTCTTCAGATTTTGTTTCTATCTTCTATATTATTGTACATGAGTTTCACTCCAAAATCCTCTTTCTATATTAGTATTTTTTTTGTATTTATTTGTATTTCTGAACCCATGTGTTGTTGCAGTTATATATTAAGTTTCCCAGCTCTGAATTTTATGTGTGTATGAAGATCCAACATTGATGAGCTTCAAGCTCCTGTATTTAAAATTTTATGTTGAAAATTTATTGTTTGATTCGATGTGGGTGCTATAAAATATTGACTATAGTACCTTCAAGTAAGCTTCCCGGATCTGAATTTTTATGTATATTTGAATATTCACCATTGTTGGACTTGAGCCTCTTGAATTTAAAATTTTTATTTGAAGATTTCTTGTTTGATTCAAAGTGGGTGCTATTAAATATTCTTATAGTACCTTCTAAAAGTTCATACTGAAATTTGATAGCATTTGGAGCTGATTTGAGGTGATTGAGATTGAAATTTTCAGTTGAAAATCGAAGAAGAACACAACTACAGTATACCGCTACGGTATACAATATGCTGTAGGAGTATATAACTTTACGCACCAGTATACTATTATAATTTACAATATACTGCAACGGTATATTGTAATAATCGAAGAAGAACACAGTTACCTAATAGTATACCATTATAGTATACAATATACTATAGGAGTATATAGTTATACTGCAACAATATACTATTATAGTGTACTGTAATAATATGCAATATACTGTAACAGTATGCTGTAATAGTATAAAATATACCATAATTGTATACTTATTACTCGTAAATTCACTTGCCTTTTCCTTTTTAATTTGCTTTAAGCTTTTACCCAGCGTGAGTGGCAAATTGAAAATGCAAATCTTTTTTTCGTTTTGATTTATTCTATGACTTGAATACAAGACTTCTGACTTCTGCAAAATATTAATATGCAATTGGAAGACCTTGAAGCTTTAAAACGTATAAATTGGGTTTGTTGAGTTTGTGGTTATTTTGAAAGTCAAAAGAAGAATTTTTTTTAGCTCTTTGCGTACAATTGTATACCCTGTTGGTATAGCTATATACTATACTGATATCATATGTTAATTAATATTTTTTGGTTGTATTAGCTACATTTAATTGGTACACGATTTGATTTTTCTTTAGTAATAGTATAAAAAAAGAATAATAAAAATAGTGAAAACAGTAAATGAAAATAGATTATGAAGAGAAAAAAAATAAAAGTTAAATGAAATTATAAAAGGAATAAAGAAAAAAATAAGAAGAAAATGAGAAAAAAGAAAAAAAAATGAAAACAAGCATAGAAATAAAAAAGAATGGGAGAATAAAGAAAAATTTTCCCTCAAAAACTACTATGGATAGGAAATATAATTAGTTTGATGGGTAGAAAAATAAATGGACAGACAAGGGTAAATAGTTTTATTTTTATGGGTAACTTTGTCATTCTCCCCTCTTTTTATCCAAATGGTCCACTTAGTTTCCAATTGGGCTAGACTACCTTCTCTTTTTATCCAAATGATCTACTTAGTCTTAAATTGCAAATCTTATATATAACAAATAAACAACAAAAAGTTTGGCAACCAAACTAAACCCAACAAAAAGTGTAAGAAATCAGCTCCATCTCATAAATCAAACATGACGCGCAATCACTCATTCACGAACATAATAAATAATTAAAAGGCCACACAAAAAATATAAGCAAAGAAATAGACCTTTATTTTTAATGAAAGCCAAGGTTTCAAAATCTCCAAGTGAGAATGCACAAGACGGCAACCTCACACTCCATTTTTCGTGACTGATTTTGCCGGGTCTGTGGGGGCTGTTTTGCGTGGTTTAACGTGGATTTTGATGGTGAGAATGGATGGAAATTGCTGGTTCTGGGGCTGGTTATTACTGTGTTTTTTTTTTCTACTGCTACTTTTAGGTGGAGTATATCTTGAGCGCTGAGTGAGGAGGATTTTGTTTGCTATATTTTGAGGAAGGAGAGAGGAGCTGAGATGCCCCTTGTAATCATTTTCTCTAAGGTTTTCTGCTTTCTTATTATGTGCCCCCTTCCTATGCTAAAAGTGAATATATTATATAGTGTAGTGTGTGAGTTTTTGGAGATGAAGAATGGGGAGGTGGGAAGTGAGGTGTGTGCCGTGAGGAGATGTGAGGGTGAGGGATGTGAAATGTAGGAAGTTAGGCTGGTATTGAGATCAGACGTTCCAATTTCTTTAGCAACTACTAAAATCTTATTTTGCACATCCAATTCGATCTTTGTAGAATAAACTACAAGCCATCACAAACAAACAAAACAAACAAAACTTTTTCCGCCCCAGTTTACACTAGGAAATTTTTGTGAGTTATTGAAAACACAATAAACTATATTTGCTATAGTATAATAAAGAATTGAAAGAGAAATGAGCTCCTTTTTTTGATAATAAGGGATGTTGTACCCTATGTTAACAAGAAGGAAAGCAACCAGGGTATGTGGTACCCTATGTTGACAATAAAATGAGGCTTGTGGGAATCTTGGATGATACTAGGGAATGGCGTACCCTATGTTGGCACAAAGTAATACAGTCAAGGGATATAGTACCCTGTGTTGGTAATAAGATGAGGTTCATGGAACTCTGGGATACTACTAGGGAATGTCGTACCCTATAATGGAAAATAGTAATACAACCAGGGGATGTAGTACCTCGGTCAGAAATGATGGAAATGGGAATGACGTGCAAGTGGATAATCTCCTGGATGTAAATCTGAGCCAACCGCTGTGAAGAATAGGAAGTCGCCACTGGAATGAAGTGTGCTAACTTAGTCAACCGCTTCACAATAACCCAGACTGCATCAGATTTCTTCAAGGTCCGTGGTAAGCCTACCACAAAATCCGTAGTGATGCACTCCCACTTCCACTCTGGTATCTCCAATATCTTAGTCAATCCACCCAATTTTTGATGTTCAAACTTCACCCGTTGTCAATTCAAACATCGAGATACATAAGCAACAATGTCTTTCTTCATGCTTCGCTACCAATAGTGTTGTTTTAATTCACGTACATCTCTGTGACTCCTAGTGAATAACATAACGCGAACTATGAGCCTCCTCAAGGATCAACTCTCTCGACCCATCAATGTTTGGAACGAAAATCCGGCCTTACCGCATAACAACATAATCACCAATCACAACCTCCTTAGCACCACCCTGCTGCACCGTGTCTTTCAATGCCAACAAGTGGGGATCATCAAACTGGCGAGCATTGACATGCTCCAACAATGATGATTGTGCTTACAACACATGCAAGAACACAGCAGATCTTCGAAATATCCAATCTCAGAAACTGATTAACCAAATCCTGAACATACATGGCTAGTGGCCTTTCAGCTACCATTAAATATGCCAAACTACCTATGCTCTCAACCTTCCTACCCAATGCATCGGCCACTACATTGGCCTTCTCCGGATGATATAATATAGTGATATCATAGTCTTTCAACAACTCTAAGCATCTCATCTGCTGCAAATTGAGGTCCTTCTGCTTGAACAAGTGCTGGAGACTCCGATCAGACCTAACAATGAACGTCATACAAATAGTGCCTCCTACTCTTTAGTGTGTGAACGATGGTTGGAAACTCGCAATCAATGATATTAATATGAATATAAGGCACGTGATAAGTGGGTAATTTGACTACTTATTAGCATCATTTTTCTTTTGCTTAGTACGATAGTATTGATTTTTGTTCCCAAAACAAATGAAAATATGCAAATTGCAGGAAGTGTTAGAAGTTTTGACTTCCGTGAAGAAATCCAACTAAAAAGGAGTGTTTTGAATCAAAAAGCAATAAAAGGCACAAAATCAAAGAAGTGTGGTCCGCAAAAGGCGTTATGCGGCTGCAAAGAAAGTGCGGACCGCAGAATTCCATTTGCGATCACAAACAAAGTGAAAGAACCCTACATGAATTTAGCCAATGTGCGGACATCACATGAATTGTGCGGTTGCAGAACAGGGTCTACAATGACAAATGATTCCATGTTCGGAGAGTTTTCAAAAATACCAACTCCTGAAGCCTTGCTGAAGTGCAGACCGCACAAGAATTGTACGGCCGCAGAAGATGTTTCGCAGCCGTAATCCAGATATGTGCGGTTGCAAATCCAACCTCCTGCCAACTAAAGAAATATGTGGACCGCACATGGAATTGTGCGGCGGCAGAACCTCCTGAGGTGTATTTTTTTCGGCGAATTTTGGACCACTATAAATAGACGAGTTTCACATTTTTAGGTCACGTTTCAATGTTTGAGCTGCTGTAGTCGTTACAATTTTTCATTTTAGGAAGTTTTTGATTATTTTAGTGTTTAAAAATTATATTTTCTCATTTTAATATTTTATTATAAATTTAATTAGCATTTCTTCTTTATTTTATTCAATTCCCACTATGAGTAACTAGATTCATATTAGGGTTGTGACCCAACCCTAGTGTGTAAACCTTATTTGTACTTAATTTAATACTTGTTTATGATTGGGTGTTGATCGTTTAGTGTTGATATACTATAATTACTTATTTTAGTCGCTTATTACACTCTAATTTACTGCACTTTAATTGAGTTTGAGCTTTAATCGCTAGTGTTTTGCACTAATTATGTGTTTTATGCCTTGTAGTAGTGATTTCGAGCTATGTAGATGTTATGGAATGAATTCAAGTTATTTTTAGCTTTGAATTCTGAGTAAAGAAGAAGGAATTGTGTCGGGATCCTGTTCGAGGATCAAAATTTGATAGTTAAGGACGAAAGAATAATTGAGTAGGCATATTACGCACTGTCTAATAAAATACACATAAATCTTTGTTTTGAACTTCATATGGGATATATAATATATAGTTGGAAATCAAACTCAAAGGGATACAACTTTCATGTTGTACGTTTTTCCAAATTCCAAACGGAACAGGGTGAAAAATGCGGTCGAAACCGCGATCGCGGACCTGGATGCATACGGAGGCAGTGCACTAGGAAAATACCGCGGCCGGACCGCGACCGCGATCGTCTAGACCTGAAAAATAGTCCTTTTTCGCGTAGGAAAAGGTATAATTGTTTGGGCCCGGCTCTACTTGGTATATATACATGAAAAATGGTATTTTGAGGACTTTTGGATAGATTTGTGACACAAATTCGACCTAAGGAGGCAGAGACACATTAGGAGCAAGGTGGAGAATTCTTCTACGAGCTTTCCTTCCTCTTCCTATTTTTCATTGTTGGTTATGACTTTTAGTATTGTATTTTTACATACTTTTATGAATAGTTAATATGTTATCTTGGGTTTTGATGGAACCTTTTGTAGGATAAATTCTTGTTATGTTTTTATATAATTGAGCCGTTGGATTTCTCTACTTGTTCAACTACGTTTATATTGTGGTTGGTTGAAGAGCTCTGAATCTTCTGTACCTATTTAGTGTGTATTACTCAGGAGAGAGTGCATATTTAGGTAGTTGTTGAACAACATCACTCGCGACGTATATGAGGGATCAATAACTAAGGGTTTAAAGGTGGGATTAGGGATAACAAAACCTTTGGTTCGATCTAAGTGATATGTACTTAATTTCAGCTAGCATAATTCGGGAGAATACGTCTATTAAATTGTGGTAGCTACTCAGGAGAGAATTACTACACGCAGAGCACTCATGATCGGTAGAGAATACTTAGGCAAAATTATACAAGACATAGCGGGAAGGATTCCGACAATTGGGGAAATCATAACTCTAGACCTCCTTAATCTTTTCTCCAACCCGTAGTATCTTTAGTGTTAATTTACTATTTTAATTTGTTAGTTAGTTAGTTAAACACAAGAATCTTAATATCTATAAGTTAGGAATTGTTCAAGCTTGTATGTTTGGTGATAGTGAACAACTGTAGCTAAGCCTTAGTTCTCTGTGGGATTTGACTCCGGACTTATAAACCAGATTATATTTGCAACAACCGCTTTGTCCTTTTTATAAGGCATAGTTGGGCGTGATCAAACTTTGTTGCTGTTGCCGGGAAAATAACGGTGAAGCTGTAGGTGTACATATTGCTAGGCTTCAAGTTTGAACTTTTATTTTTATTTATTTGTATTTGATTTTTATTTTTATTTTTTTGTTTTACTTATTAATTTGAGAAACACGGCATCTTGGAATTATGAGAGTTTTGATGTTGGTAATTCTACTTTTGATCCTCCGTATGCATTTAGTGGAGGAAACCACCCAGGGCAAAATTATCAAAATATTCCCGGGAGCGAGTTATGTGCACCAACTCAATCTTATGTGTGGAATGTGTGTGATGTGTGTGGTGTTCACTTTCATGGTTGTGCTTATATTTCTTATCTTCCCCAATCCCTTACTATGATGTTCCTACTTTTTCTGGTGAGGATAACATGAATAAAGAACCTAGGGAAGCTGACCTAAAGGAGATCAAAGATATATTAAAGTGCCATGTGGAACAATATGATGAGAAACCACGGAAGATACAAAGGAAGAGGCAACTATTCACAACTTGGAGGCTCAAGCGAATAAATTAATTGAACCTTGTAAAGCGCAACAAGTTGACATTGTTGATAGTAGCCAATATGAGTATGAATTGGCTGCAGAAATTGCCATTATACTAGAGGATTTAAAAAAATACGGGGATGAGCTAGAGGAGAAGGCCAAAGTAGAACACCAACAATTAATCGAACTAGATTTTGAGGATGCCGATGTCGTAGAAGAGATACTAGAGTCAACCGAGGATATTGAGGATACATATTTAGTTGACTCTAGTGTCATTAATGTTGAGGATGTTGACAATGCCAATGTTTATGTAGTTGAGCACATTGGTCCACACTCCAAGCACTTCTCCACATTGTGTTTGGATGATGATATGGAAATAGAGTCGTCCGAGCCACTTGAGGAGTCGAGGAGAAAGGCAAAATATGCCTACATTCTGGAATACTTCGTGCCAAAAAGTTGGAATACACATCTCATCCAAACGCCAAGGAGTGCAGAATACTACATTGTTTTATTTGGCCAGTCAGATTCTTTCTACCACCCCAGGAACATGATCATAGAGCAGAATCAAAACTTGGGGTCCATTTCATAAGTTCGAAGTGGAGGCAGAAAGTTATTCACATTGTGCCACGACGCTACATCAAGTGCTTGTTGGGAGGAAATCCAGCTTTACTTCTTTCTTTTGTTTTTTATTTTATTATTTTTTTAACTATATTATTTTAGCATTGTCGAGTTTTTATTTTCTAGGAGCATGGAAAGAAAAGATATTGGAAGGACGCAACAACAAACCATTAGTTGGAACTAAGTGTGAGGTACCCTGTAACGACCCGACCGGTTATTTTGCGTTATCAAACCCCATTCCCCTAAATGAAATTTCCCATAGCGGCATTTTATGTTTTATGACCTGCGGGGACTGGTGGTCAGGGATTCAGAGGTGTTTAGAGTGGAATAGGAACAATTGGTTCCTTAAGGTTGGCTTTTAAGGCCAAGTTTGACTTCGATCAACATTTTGGGTAAACGACCTCAGAATCGAGTTTCGTCGGTTCCGGTAGCTTTGTGTGATGATTTTAGACCTGGGCGTATGTTCGGAATGGGTTTCTGATGACCCGGGGGAATTTCGGCGCCCAATATTGAAATAAGAAGTTCCTTAAGTTCATATTTGGTTTGGGGCATGTTTTTGTGTTATCGAGGTCCGAATGGAATTTCGAGATCGGGAATAGTTCCATTATGTTAATTATGACTTGCCTACAAAATTTGGTGTCATTCCGAGTTGTATAGGTCGGTTCGGCGCGTTGTTAGCGAATTCTAGAAAACTTAAAGTTCTTAAGTTTGGTTCTTGGGGGTTTGGGGGTGTGATTTTGAGTTTTAGCGTTGTTTTGGGTGTCCTGAAGGCTCGAGTGAGTCCGTATTATGATTTGGGGCTCGTTGGTATATTTGGACTAGGGCTCGGGTGGGCCTAGGTGCCTTCCGGGTACCTAAAGAGGCTAAAAACTAGCTAAAATAGCTGTTGGTGCACCTGTTCTGGTGTGACCGCAGGTGCGAACCCCATTGGTATGGCCAATTATCGCAGGTGCGGACAAAATTCCACAGGAGCGGAGCCGCAGGTGCAGTCTCCACTCCACAGGTGCGGGCCCAGGCTCCCCAGTCCATTTCCGCAGGTGCGAGACTGCAGGTGCGGTCCTCGAGCCGCAGGTGCGAAAACACTGTCCAGACAATGTGTTTTGTATACGGGTTTTAAATACATTTTTATCATTTCTTCTTCTCCCTTTGGGGCGATTTCCACCATTGTTGAGGGTCTAACGACCTGGTCATCTAAGGTAAGTAAAGTCTACTCTAATCTTATCTTCATGCATGGATTTCTAGCTTAATTATCTACATAAATTAGTGAAAAATCGAGAATTGGGTAGTAACCTAGAGCTTGTGATAATTTGAGAATTTAACCGTGAATTTGCTATGAAATCAAGTAAGAATCGTATATTAATGATCCTTAAGCTTTGGGTGAGTGTTCCCTTCGAGAATTTGTGAAATTCGAGCGTGCGGGCCCGGGGTTGGATTTTGATAATTTCTCAAGAATGTTGAATTATTGAAAAAAATTAATATTATTTCCGTACTTTGATCATGCATTGATGTCATTATACCGTATTTGGATAGTTGCGATTCCTCGGGTGTAGAGTTCTGAGATTCGGGCGCATCCTTGGTCCGCGGGGTAGTTTCGACACGAGGTGAGTCTCCTTTCAAACCTTGTAAGGGGGAATTGTCCCCCTAGGTGATTTAAATGCTACATATGACAATTTGTGGGGGCTACGCGTGTACAAAGTAACGAGAGTCCATACATAGCGACTACTACTATTATGTCCAGGTAGTTAGGCCCACATCATGCCTTGTGTTTTACTTGATATGAACTATATGCGTGCTAAATTTACATTTCATATTCCTTACATCCCCGAAGTTATGATATTTGAGAAAAATTGTAAGAAATTTATCATGGAAAGGTATCCTCTTTTTAAAAAGGGATAGTGTATGTGCATATGACCGTTTCGCAAATTTGTATTCTGCGAGCGGAGTGTGATTTCCCCTACTCTTATGAGAGATGAACTTTTGGATCAGGCCGATTGATCCTTCAGCAATGCGTAGAGAGATTGAGAGACGCACTTTTGGGACGGGCCAATCGATCCTCGGCAGTGCGTAGAGAGATTGAGAGATACACTTTTGGGACGGGCCGATCGATCCTTCGGCAGTGCATAGAGAGATTGAGAGACGCACTTTTAGGACGGGCTGATCGATCCTTAGCAGTGCGTAGAGAGATTGAGAGATGCACTTTTGGGACGGGCTGATCGATCCTTCGGTAGTTCATAGAAAGGTTGAGAGGTGCACTTTTGGTACGGCCTGTTTGATCCTCGGTAGTGCACGAGCGTGACTATCTTATGACTCCGGTCGGTTGTCCTTACCTTGCAAGCATATGGTTTATTTTTTATTTAATTTCATGCAATTAATTTGACAGATATTTGGGAACAAGTGAAGTTGTAATTATTTTATCTATCCCCAACAATTTTTTTCCTAGATCACAGTACCTTACGTATATACTTGTTGCTTCACTATCCTTACATGCCTACTATTTTATTTACATTGTATTAAATTATACTGTTGGACCTTAGTGTGTGTCATGACGACCTCTTGTCACTACCTCTTCGAGGTTAGGCGGGATACTCACTAGTTACATATATATTTATGCACTCATGCTACACTTCTGTACTTAATGGTACAGGTTCTGGGGCTGGTGTTTCTGGTTATCCGACCGGAGCTTGACACATTCTGCACCTGACTCCATGGTGAGCTGCCTCCCTTGACGATTCCCAACTGTGCTATGGAGTTATCTTCTGTTTATTCCTGTCTATATCCTTTCAGACAACAGTACATCTTGTATCATCTTTTGTATATTCTACTAGATCGCCTATTGACTTGTGACACTAGTTCTTGGCACGCACGTTGTAGATTCTATTTTGGGACNCTGTATGTATTTAAAATGGTAAATGCTTCCCCTTTTATTTAAACAAGCTAAGTGTAAAACTTTGGGAAATATGTGGGGTTGGTATGTTAATAATGAAAATATCACTAATAAAAAACTGTTGGCTTGCCTGACCCCGGTGTTTGGCGCCATCACGACCCGTGTAGGATTTTGGGTCGTGAAAACATGGTATCAGAGCCAGGTTTACGTAAGTCCCACGAGTCATGGGCGAACCCAGTAGAGTCTTGCGGATCGGTACGGAGACGTCTATACTTATCTTCACGAGGCTACAGGGTGTTAGGAAACCTCTATTTTTTCTTAATCTGTCGTGCAACCTATGATTTACTAAACTGATTCTTCTATTCTCTCACAATGGTGAGGACGCGTGCATCTGATGTTCCGGACCAGGGAGGGCTGCTACCCCCGTCGCCCGAGGCCAAGGGACGGCACCGGCCCGTGGTAGGGGATGAGGGCGTCCCAAAGCTATATCGGTCCCGCCACCAGAGGACCCTATATTAGAGGAGCAGGATGAGGTGCCTCCAGCAGATCCTGCACCCGTACACTTTATAACGTCGCTGGGCTTCCAGGCAGTCATGGGACGTATGATGAGATTTATGGACACCATGTCCCAGACTGGTTTATTTCAAGAAGATCCTGCCACTTCACAGGCGGGAGGGGGAGCCCAGACCCCTACTTTCCAGGCCGCAGGACCAACAACAACATTAATCACACCCCGGGTAAACTGCCCGTGGGTGGTACCCAGCCTATAGCGGCAGCACCAGAGCCCAAACTAGTTGTGGATGGTGACTAGCATAAGATGTTAGGATGGACTCGCTTGCGGCCTCTAGTCTTCGGGGGTGAGCGAGGTGAGGATGAATAGGACTTCATTGATAGGTGCAGGGATAGACTTCACAACACGGGGATCCTAGCGTCCCATGGAGTGGACTTCACTGCATTCCAGTTAGAGGGTAGAGCTCGTAGGTGGTGGTAGTCTTATATTCTCAGCAGGCCAGCCGATTCTCCTACTATCATTTGGGAGAAGTTCACATAGACGTTCTTGGATAGATATATTCCACCCTCTGAGAGGGAAGAGCTGCGGGGTCAGTTTTAGTGGTTAGAGCAGGGGCAGATATCCGTGATGGATTATGAGGCCAGATTTTTAGAGTTGTCACGCCATGCTCTTATGATATTGCCCACCGATGCTGAGAGAGTTCGGAGGTTTGTAGCAGGGTTGAATCCGGGTATTAGATCCACCATGGCTCGAGAGGTGGAGATGGGTACCCTTATCAGCTCGTAGTGGATATTGCTCATAGGATCGAGGGTTATCGGTCGAGGAGCAGGGAGCAGGGTCAGCAGGACAAGAGGGCTAAGTTTTTAGGGGATTTCAGAAGCACTCCAGCTAGGGGCAGGGGTCATCATAGAAGTGGTTAGCCCAGCAGACCTTTTTGCTCAGCTCCTCCACCACCTCCCCGAGGTGTTCCAGCGAGGCCTCATTTCAGCGCCATGCCAGAGTGTTCCTACCATCCTCCAGCCATTCAGAGTTCACACAGTGGTTATTCCAGTCATCAGAGATCCTCCGATCCTTATTTAGTGCTATGCCTGAGGGCTCTCATCGCCCTCCGGCCCTTTAGGGATCCTCCTCCGGGCAGCAGACTGTGCCACCTGGGCATTGTTATGAGTGTGGAGAGCCAGGTCATCTAAGGAGGCAGTGTCCCCAGTATCGGGGCAAGGTCGTGCAACAACGCTATCAGCCGTTGGGTCCGGCACCAGCAGTCTGGCTACCTAGAGGTTGAGGATAGGTCGGCAGGGGTCGTCCTATAGGTGGAGGCTAGTCAGAAGGAGGTCAGGCAGCTCCTGTACACTCCGGTGGGGCTCAGTCTTCAGGTGCTCCAGCCAGGATTTATGTTATTCCAGCCAGATCAGATGCAGTGGCCTCAGACGCCGTGATCACATATATTATCTCAATATGTGGTAGAGAGACTTCAGTATTGTTTGATCCAGGATCCACTTATCTATATGTTTCAGCCCTATTTTCTCCTTTTCTGGATGTCTCTCGAGAGTCTTTTGGATCTCCTATATATGTGTCCACTCCTGTGGGCGACTCTGTGGTGGTAGACCGGGTGTATCAGTCTTGTGTGATCACCTTCTATGGGTTCGAGACCAGAGCTGACCTTTTGTTGCTCGCCATGGTTGATTTTGAGGTTATTCTAGGCATGGATTGGCTATCTCCTTATCATGTCGTGCTTGATTTCCATGCCAAGATAGTTACTTTAGCCATGCCTGAGTCACCTAGGCTGGAGTGGAGGGGTTCTTCAGTTAGCAATACCAGCCGGGTTATTTCATTCTTGAAGGCTCGCCATATGCTCGAGAAGTGTTGTCTAGTATTTTTCTTATGTGCGGGACACCACCGTCGAGTCTCCGACGATTGATTCCGTGCCAGTTGTTCGAGAGTATGCTGATGTATTTCCTTTGGATCTTCCAGGCATGCCTCCGGACCGTGATATTGACTTCTGCATTGATTCAGCTCCAGGAACCCAGCCTATATCCATTCCTCCGTACTGTATGGCTCCGAAAGAGTTGAAGGAGTTGAAGGGGCAGCTTGAGGAGTTTTTAGTTACGGGGTTCGTCAGGCCGAGTGTGTCACTGTGGGGTGCTCCAGTTCTATTTGTGAAGAAGAAGGATGGGTCTATGCGGATGTGTATTGATTACCGCCAGTTGAACAAGGTTACCATTAAGAACAAGTATCCCTTTCCGTGCATCGATGATTTGTTTGAGCAATTGCAGGGTGCTCGTGTGTTTTCTAAGGTTTATTTTCGATCAGGGTATCATCAGTTGAGGATTCGGGCTTCAGATGTTCCGAAGACTGCTTTTCGTACGAGATATGGCAATTATGAGTTCCTAGTGATGTCTTTTGGATTGACTAATGCCCCAGCAGCATTCATGGACTTGATGAATATGGTGTTCAGGCCATATATTGATTCTTTGGTCATTGTCTTCATTGATGACATTTTGATTTACTCCCGTAGCCTAGGGGAGCACGAGCAGCATTTGAGAGTTGTGCTCCAGACCTTGCGAGAACAGAGGCTATATGCTAAGTTCTCCAAGGGTGAGTTTTGGTTGGATTCCGTGGCATTTTTGGGGCATGTGGTATCCGGAGAAGGTATCAAGGTTGATCCTCAGAAGATCGAGGTAGTTCAGAGTTGGTCGCGTCCTACTTCAACTACAGAGATCAGGAGCTTTTTGGGCCTAGCAGACTATTATCGCCGATTTGTGGAGGGTTTCTCTTCTTTTGCATCTCCATTGAATAGATTGACTCATAAGAATGCCCCGTTTTGATGGTCTGACTAGTGTGAGGCGAGCTTTCAGAAGTTCAAGGTAGCATTGACCTCAGCGCCAGTTCTAGTATTGCCTTCCGGTTCTGGGAGGTACATGGTATATTGCGACGCTTCACGCGTTGGCTTGGGGTGTGTATTGATGCAGGAGGGGAGATTTATTGCTTATGCTTCACGCCAACTGAAGTATCATGAGAAGAATTACCATGTGCACGATTTGGAGTTGCCGGTGATTGTTCATGCTCTTAAGATTTGGAGGCACTATTTGTTTGGACTGTCCTGTGAGGTTTATACAGACCACCGTAGCTTGCAGCACTTGTTCAAGCAGAAGGATCTTAATTTGAGGCAGTGCAGATGGCTTGATTTGTTAAAGGATTATGATATCACCATTCTTTATCACCTAGGCAAGGCAAATATGGTGGTAGATGCTTTGAGCAGGAAGGCTGAGAGTATGGGTAGCTTTTCTTATATTGCAGTAGAGGAGAGACCTCTAGCCTTGGACATTCAGTCCTTGGCCAATATCCTGGTGAGATTAGATCTTTCTGAGCCTCGTCGAGTTTTGGCACATGTGGTTGCTCAGTCTTCATTATTGGGAGAGATTAAGGCCTGACTGTTCTATGATCCGTGCTTAGGAGAACATCGGGAGACAGTGGTTCAGGGTAGGGCCAAGGAGGTTACTATTGGCGAGGATGGTGTTCTGAGACTTCAGGGCCGCTTATGTGTTCCCAATGTTGATGGCCTGAGAGAGAAGATTCTAGAAGAGGCACACAGTTTCCGGTATTTTGCTCACCCTGGTGCTACGAAGATGTATTGTGATTTGAAGCAGCATTATTGGTGGAAGCGAATGAAGAAGAACATTGTGGAGTATGTGACTAGGTGCCTTAATTTCCAGTAGGATAAGTATGAGCACCACAGGCCAGGAGGCCTACTTCAGCGGATACCCATTCCTGAGTTGAAATGGGAGCGCATTGCTATGGACTTCGTGGTTGGGTTGGCTTAGACTTTGCGGAAGGTTGACGCGGTTTGGGTCATTGTGGATAGATTGACCAAATCGGCGCATTTCATCCCAGTGGCTACTACTTATATATCTGAGAGGTTGGCCCAGATCTACATTCGGGAGATAGTCTGGTTGCATGGTGTGTCGGTTTCCATTATATCAGATCGAGGTCCTCAGTTAACCTCGCACTTATGGAGAGCATTCCATAGTGAGATGGGCACCCAGATAGATCTCAGTACAACATTTCACCATCAGACTGATGGTCAGTCGGAGAGCACAGTTCAGATATTGGAGGACATGCTCAGGGCATGTGTGATTGATTTCGGAGGTCAGTGGGATCAGTTCTTGCCTTTGGCCGAGTTTGCTTACAATAACAGTTATCAGTCAAGCATTGAGATGGCACCATTTGAGGCTTTGTATGGTCCGCGATGTCGTTCTCCTATCGGGTGGTTTCATCCTGGCGAGGCTAAGTTATATGGAACCGATCTGGTGAGGATGCCTTGGAGAAAGTGAAGTTTATTCAGGAGAGGCTCCGTACAGCACAGTCCAGACAGAAGAGTTACACAGATCAGAGGGTGTGTGATGTATCATTTATGGAGGGAGATAGGATCCTGTTGAAAGTCTCACCCATAAAGGGTATTATGAGGTTTGGGAAGAAGACCAAGTTGAGCCCGAGGTTTATAGGTCCATTCGAGGTGTTGAGGCGAGTTGGGGAGGTTGCTTATGAGCTGGCCTTGCCTCCCAGTTTATCAGGAGTTCACCCAGTTTTTAATGTATCCATGCTCCGGAGGTACCACACCGAGTTCTCTCACGTGGTTGATTTCAGCACTATTCAGTTGGATGAGAGGTTGGGATACGAGGAAGAGCCAGTTTCTATTATTGATAGGCAGGACCGCCAGTTTAGGTCCAACAGAGTTTCTGCCGAAAAGATCCAGTAGAGGGGCCAACCCATTGAGGAGGCAACCAGGGAGTCCGAGGAGGACATGCGGAGCAGATATCCACACCTATTCAGCACTTCAGGTATGATTCTAGACCCGTTCGAGGATGAACGTTTATTTAAGAGGTGGAGAATGTAACGACCCGACTGGTTGTTTTGCGTTATCAGACCCTGTTCCCCTATATGAAACTTCACATAGCGGCTTTTTATGATTTATGACTTGCAAGGACTGGTGGTCCGGGATTCGGAGGTGTTTAGAGTGCAATAGGAACAATTAATTCCTTAAGGTTGGCTTTTAAGGCCAAGTTTGACTTCGGTTAACGGTTTGGGTAAACGACCTCGAAATCGAGTTCTTCTGTTCCGGTAGCTTCATGTGATGATTTCGCACCTGGGCGTATGTTCGTAATGGGTTTCTGGTGACCCGAGGGAATTTCGGCGCCCAATATTGAAATAAGACGTTCCTTAAGTTCATATTTTGGTTTGGGGGTGTGTTTTTGTGTTATCGAGGTCCAAACGGAATTCTGAGACCGAGAATAGTTCCATTATGTTAATTATGACTTGACTGAAAATTTTGGTGTCATTCCGAGTTGTAGGTCAATTCAGCGCGTTGTTAGCGACGTCTAGAAAACATAAAGTTCTTAAGTTTTGTTCTTGGGGGTTTGGAGGTGTGATTTTGAGTTTTAGCGTTGTTTTGGGTGTTCCGAAGGCTCGAGCGAGTCCGTATTATGATTTCGGACTCGTTGGTATATTTGGATTAGGGCTCGGGTGCACCCAGGTGCCTCCCGGGTACCTAACGGGGCTAAAAACCAGCAAAAATAGCTGCTGGTGCACCTGTTCTAGTGTGACCGCAGGTGCGGTGGCCCAGTCACAGGTGCAGGACCGCTCCTGCGGTCCCCAACATCGGAGGTGCGACCCCCAGTGGTCTGGCCAATTATCGCAGGTGCGGAAAACATTCCGTAGGAGCCGAGCCGCAGGTGCTGTCTCCACTCCGCAGGTGCGGGCCTAGCCTCCCCAGTCCATTTCCGCAGGTGCACGATTTATTTTCGCAGGTGCGGTCCTCGAGCCGCAGGTGCGAAAACACTGTCTAGACAGTGTGTTTTATATACGGGTTTTAAACACATTTTTTGCATTTCTTCTTCTTCCTTGGGGAGATTTCCACCACTGTTGAGGGGCTAACGACCTGGTCATCTAAGGTAAGTAAAGTCTACTCTAATCTTAGCTTTATGCATGGATTTATAGCTTAAATATCTACATTAATTAGTGAAAAATCAAGAATTGGGTAATAACCTAGAGCTTGTGATAATTTGAGAATTTAATCGTGAATTTGCTATGAAATCAAGTAAGAATCATATATTATTGATCCTTAGGCTTTGGGTGAGTGTTCCCTTCGAGAATTTGTGGAATCCGAGCGTGCGGGCCCGGGGTCGGATTTTGAGAATTTCTCAAGAATGTTGAATTATTGAAAAAAATTAGGATGATTTCCCTACTTTGAGCATGCATTGATGTCATTATACCGTATTTGGATAGTTGCGAGTCCTCGCGTGTAGAGTTCGGAGATTCGGGCGCATCCTTGGTCTGCGGGGTAGTTTCGACACGAGGTGAGTCTCCTTTCTAACCTTGTAAGGGCGAATTGTCCCCCTAGGTGATTTAAATGCTATATGTGATAATTTGTGTGGGCTACGTGCATACAAAGTGACGAGGGTCCGTACGTAGCGACTATTACTATTATGTCCGGTTAGTTAGATCCACATCATGCCTTGTGTTTTACTTGACATGAAATATATGCGTGCAGAATTTACATTTCATATTGCTTACATCCCCGAAGTTATGAATTTTGAGAATACTTGTAAGAAATTGATCATGGAAAGGTATCCTCTTTTCAAAAAGGGATAATGTATGTGCATGTGACCTCTTTGCAAATTTATATTTCGCGAGCGGAGTGTGATTTCCCCCACTCTTATGAGAGATGCACTTTTGGGACGGGCCGATCGATCCTTCGGCAATGCATAGAGAGATTGGGAGACGCACTTTTGGGATGAGCCGATCGATCTTTGGCAGTGCGTAGAGAGATTGAGTGATGCACTTTTGGGACCGGCCGATCGATCCTTCGGCAGTGCATAGAGAGATTGAGAGATGCACTTTTGGGACGGGCCGATCGATCCTCGGTAGTGCGTAGAGAGATTGAGTGATGCACTTTTGGGACCGGCCGATCGATCCTTCGGCAGTGCATAGAGAGATTGAGAGATGCACTTTTGGGACGGGCCGATCGATCCTCGGTAGTGCGTAGAGAGATTGAGTGATACACTTTTGGGACGGGCCGATTGATCCTTCGGCAGTTCATAGAGAGGTTGACAGATGCAGTTTTGGGACGTGCCGATCAATCCTTCGGCACTGCATAGAGAGGTCGAGAGGTGCACTTTTGGTACGGGCCGTTCGATCCTCGGCAGTGCACGAGCGTGACTATCTTATGACTCCGGCCGGTTGTCCTTACCCTGCATGCGTATGATTTATTTGTTATTAAATTTCATGTAATTGATTTGACAGATATTTGGGAACAAGTGAAGTGGTTATTGTTTTATCTATCCCCAGCATTTTTTATCCTGGATCTTAGTACCTTACGTATATAGTTGTTATTTCACTATCCTTACATGCCTACTGTTTTATTTACATTTTATTAAATTATACTGTTGGACCTTAGTGAGTGTCATGTCGACCTCTCGTCACTATCTCTTCGAGGTTAGGCGGGATACTCACTGGGTACATATATATTTATGTACTCATGCTACACTTCTGTACTTAATGGTACAGGTTCTGGGGCTGGTGTTTCTGGTTATCCAACAGGAGCTTGACACATTCTGGACCTGACTCCACGGTGAGCTGGCTCCCTTGACGATTCCCAGCTGTGCTATTGAGTTATCTTTTGTTTATTCCTGTCTATATCCTTTCAGATAGCAGTACATCTTGTATCATCTTTTGTATATTCTACTATATCGCCTATTGTCTTGTGACACTAGTTCCTGGAACGAACGTAGTAGATTCTATTTTGGGACTGTATATATATATATATATATATATATATATGTCGGATCATGATCATTTTGGCTGCATGTATTTAAAATGGTAAATGCTTCCGCTTTTATTTAAACAAGCTAAGTGTAAAACTTTGGGCAATATGTGGGGTTGGTATGTTAATAATGAAAATCTCACTAATAAACAACCGTTGGCTTGCCTGACCCCGGTGTTGGGCGCCATCACGGCCCGTGTGGGATTTTGGGTCGTGACATACCTGCACGAAGGACCAGGCCTGGGAGAAGTCTGAGTACCCCATGAGATGCTAGTGTTTCGGCCTTTGGCCTACCAGGGAGTTTCTTTTATCCTCTTGTATGTATGATTGTGCATTGGGGACAATGCACAATTTTAAGTGTGGGGTGAGGAGATTGTCTGGGTGACTTTCTATGCTATTTTAGTTGTGTTATTTTAATGGAATAAATTATTTTTTTTACAAAAATAGAAAAGATTAGACTTTTCCCGACGATGGATCTATTAGACAATTTTCTTGAGGGATTTAAGTCTAAAGAATAAAAACAAAAAGATTTTCTTTTGTTAGGTAGTGTAGCAATTCCCCCTTGGTTCTTTTCTAAGGGTTTTGTTTGAACCGGGTGTAGTTAATATTTTTTTAGGAATAGGAGCCATTGTGTTGTGTTTTGAATTGACCCAATATCTCTTGACTTTGTTATGCCTTGAGAATAGTGAGTACTTTGGTTGTGATGCTTAGGCTCAGTTTCTTTGACTCTTGTATAAGTACCTTAAATTGTATAATCTTAACTTTGCTTAACTGCTTTGACTAGAGTGTCTTGATGAATCCAATCCTGAGTGAGTTATGTGCCATGTGTGTGTGAGGTTTGGGTGTTATTCTGTGCATTGCATTTGATGCCTAGAACTTTCCCCGTGTGTTTGCAAAGTGAAATAGTAGTTTTTTTCAGTCTTGGAAGTGATATAGGCGTTTCTTTGTTGAGCCATATATATTTTACCCGCCTAATTCTTATGTATCGTAGTTAACCCCTTTGAGTCTGTAATCATGTTTCTTTGGCAACCACATTACAAGTCTTACCTATTTGTTTGAATTAACCTTCTATCTGAACCTTCTAACCTCTCATGAGCACTTGAATTGTTATGAATTGTGTAAAAGTTAAAGAGGGGTGGTTGGTGTGGCTTTTGAGTGAAACTAATGAAATAAGGAGAAAGGTGCACTGTTTTGAAAAACTAAGAGACACTCGAGAAAAAAAAAAGAAAAAAAAAGGAAAAATAAGTTGTATTGCTGTGAAAAAAAAATTCATTGATAAGTGGTGACTCTTGATGTAATTGTGCTTAAAGAAGTATGTGGTAAAATACATTGATGTGAAGGCAGAGTTTGGTTTGACATAAGTATCGGGTTTGAATGTTAAGGTATATGTATTAAAGTGCTTAGGGAGAGGTAGTCACTCTTATATCTAAATTTATCCTACCCGCCCCACAACCTACATTACAACCAAATAAAGTCGTACTTGATCCTAGACTGAATAAACTCGATTAGTAGAGTAGTACACTACGGGCAAGCCTATGGTGCATGTTTTGTGGCATATGAATGTTATTTCTGAGAGTGAGTGAATTCTATCTATCTTGAGTTCCTAAGTGTTCTTAAATTTTATTGTGTGGAAATACTCTCTTTCGTTGTGTGAGGGCACTTGATTCATGAAGGAAAGGTAATGTCAGTGACCTCTATGTTAGAGTAAGTGCGTGAGTTGTAAATAATGTGTGGTCCTTGTGAGTAAAATATTGAGATGAACATGTTACGCTTTTGTGCTTAGTCTATTTTAAATATTCTTGGTGTGATGAGTTAGGAGAATTGTTTAAAAAGGTCGTGTTTATATAAAGTGTAGTTTGATTCCTTGAGGACGAGAAATGGTTTAAGTGTGGGGTGTTGATGATAGTCTATAATTACGTATTTTAGTCGCTTATTACACTCTAATTTATTGCACTTTAATTGAGTTTGAGCTTTAATCGCTAGTGTTTTGTATTAATTGTGTGTTTTATGTCTTGTAGGACTGATTCCGAGCTATGTAGATGTTATGGAATGAATTCAAGCAATTTGGAACTTTGAAGACTGAGTAAAAGAACAAGTAATTAAGTCGAGATCGTGTTCGCGTATCAAAATTTGATAGTTAAGGACGAAAGAAGAATGGAGTAGGCATATTGCGCACTGTGTAGTAAAATGCATATATATCTTTGCTCCGAACTCCATTTGGGCGATATAATATACGGATCGAAATCTGACTCAACTGGCTACAACTTTCATGTTTTACATTTTCCCAAATTCTAAACGTAACAGGGTAAAAAATACGGTCGAAACCGCGACCGCTGACCTGGACACGGACTGAGGAGTGCACTGGGAAAATACCGCGCCTGGACCGCCGCCGTGATCGTCCAGACCTGAAAAACAATCCTTTTTCGCGTAGGAGAAGGTATAATTATTTGAGCCCGACCCTACTTGGTATATATACATGGAAGAATGGTATTTTGAGGACTTTTGGTCAGATTTGAGACACAGATTCGACCTAAGGAGGTAGAGAACTAATAGGAGCAAGGCAGGGAATTCTTCTACGAGTTTTTCCTTCCTCTTCCTATTTTTCATTGTTGGTTATGACTTTTAGTATTGTATTTTTACATACTTTTATGAATAGCTAATTTGTTATCTAGGGTTTTGATGGAACCTTTTGTAGGATAAATTCTTCTTATGTTTTTATATAATTGAGTCGTTGGATTTCTCTACTTGTTCAACTACGTTTATATTGTAGATAGTTGGAGAGCTCTCAATCGACTGTGCCTATTTAGTGTGTATTACTCGGGAGAGAGTGCATATTTAGGTAGTTGTTGAACAACATTACTCCCGACGTATATGAGGGATCAATAACGAAGGGTTTAAAGGTGGGATTAGGGATAACGAAACCTTGGGTACGATCTAAGTGGGTTGTACTTAATGCCAGCTAGCGTAATTTGGGAAAATACGTCTAGTAAATTGTGGTAGTTACTCGGGAGAAAATTACAATACGTAGAGCGCTCATGATCGATAGAGAATACTTAGGTGATATTATAGAAGACGTAGCTGGAAGGATTCCGACAATTGGGGAAGTCATAACTATAAACCTCCTTAATCTTTTCTCCAACCCGTAGTATCTTTAGTGTTAATTTACTTTAGTTAGTTAAACACAAGAATCTTAATATCTATAAGTTAGGATTTGTTCAAGCTTGTATTCTTGGTGATAGTGAACAAATGTAGCTAAGCCTTAGTTCTCTGTATCATTCGACTCCCGACTTACAAAAAGGATTATATTTACAATGATAGGCATAGTTTGGCGTGATCATTTAGCTTTGTTCATGGTTCAATTTTAGAATTAATGTTTGCAAACATTGATTCATGTCATGACCCGAATCGAAGGGCCGCGACGGGCACTCGGTGCCTTACTCGATCGAATAACAACATAACATATCTTTCTTATCAAACCATCATAGGTAAATGGGCCAGAAGGGCCATCTTGAGATAACAGGAACAAAACATAAGGTAATACTACACGTAGGACGACCCAACATGATATAGAAACGTATATATGTGATATACGGGCCAATAAAGTCGACATGATCATTTGTACACTCAAAACATATAAATGACATCTATCTACAAGACTCTAAGAGTACATAAACGTCATAAAGGTCGGCAGAGATCCTCACCATGCCAATCAATACATGTCCAAATCATACTGACCAAATAGGCAACTCCAGAGCAAGTGGAGTGCACCAACACTGTGACGACTCGACCGGTCGTTCTGAGAGTTTAGCCCCGTTTCTCCTGTTTCTACTTCATTATATGTGGTTCAGCTTCATTTATGTTGTGTTGGGTCAGTTTGTTCGGGTTCGGAGTGGTCGTGGTGAGAACTGAGAGACTTAGTCTCTTAAATTAGCTTAATAGTTGAAAAAGTCAACTAGGAGTTGACGTATTGGTAAATGACCTCGAAATGTAGATTTTAGGGTTCGTGTAGCTTCTTTAGGTGATTTGAGACTTAAGAGTGTGTTCGGAATGAAGTTTTGATGTCCGGTGTAGAATTTGGCTTGAATTGGCAAAAGTTAGTTTTTGGCAATTTCTGGTCGGCAGTGGAAAATAGGCTATCGAGGTCGGAATGGAATTCCGGAAGTTGTAGCAAGTTCGTAATATCATTTTGGATATGTGTGCAAATTTTCAGTACAATCGGATGTGTTTTGGTTGGTTTTGGCATCATTGGAGAAATTTAGATAGTTTCAAAGTTCATAGGCTTGAATTTGATATAATTTTTGTGTTTTTGCGTTGTTTTTGGTGTTTCGAAGGCTAGACTAAGTTTGAATGATCTTATGGGGTGTGTTGGTAGGATTGGTTGAGGTCTGGGGGGCCTCAGGTGTGTTTCGGATGCTCAAACGGGCAGTTTTAGTCTTTGGGAGATTGATGGTTTTCTAGTGTTTTAGCAGCAGTGGCTTCTTCACTGCGATCGCGTGAGTTCACCCGCGATCGCGTAGGGTAAATTTTGAGGCAAGAAGATTTGTTATATGCGATCACGTAAGGAGGTTTGCGATTGCATAGGTTGGGCAGCCAGAGCAGTGTGGTCGCGTGGTGTATTGTGCGATCGCGTAGAAGAAAAAGGGGGGCGCGTGAGGTTGTTGCAATTATTCTTCGCGACCTCGTGAATGGGTACGCGATCGCATAGATCAGGGAGTCGAAGCTTCATGATTGCGTGTGGAATGGTGCGATAGCTATGGGTAAAATTTGTGGCAGTTATTTTATTCTTCGTGATCGCGTGGGTGGTCCTGCGATCGCAGTGAGTTAAATTTTAGTGTTGCGCAGAATATTTTAAAACGCCATTTTTGCGAGTTTTGTCCATTTTTCCTCCATTGTTGAATGAGTTAGCAACTCTTTGAGAGGGTTTGAAGAGGTAATTGATGGGAATCACTTGGAGGTAAGGTTTTCGACTTCATAACTCGATTCTATGTCGTTTTCTTAGTAATTAAACTGGAAATTTGTTGAATTTAAACCAAAAATTGGGGAGATTAGGTTCCTGAGAATCGGAAAATCCTTTTGATGATTTTAGTGGCAATTGTGGTCCGATTTTGGCATTCTTGGTATGTATAGAACCGTGGGAGGACGACTATTCTAGTGATGTATATTTTATCAAATTCCGAGACGTAGGCCCGGGGCTCGGGTTTGGCCGAATTTCGAGAATAGTGTCTAAATTGATAGTTTTCGATTGGGCTTTTTTTCCTTCAGTGTATATTGATGATGTTAATCTTCTTTTGGTTAGATCCGGACAATCGGGAGCCGATTTAAGGTGCAAAAGCATCACGGAATAGTATTGTGGCCCGGTAGAGGTAAGTGATGGCTATAAATCTTGTCTTGAGGGTATGAAACCCCGAACTTCATATTTCTCACTATTTTTAGAATGGCGCACATGTCGGATGACGAGTATGTGGCGTGCACTAATTTTTGAATTGGACTTAGTCCTCTCCGCAACAACTATTGAGTTGCATATTTCACTCTAAACCATATGTTAAACTGTGTTCTGAACTACTGATATATTTGGGCTATAACCAATGTTTGGGGTCTCGTGCCGACTTGTTTAGACCCCTTGGGGGATTTTACTGCTATTCCCTCACTGTTGATTTATGATTTACACTCAGTCATGTTATGTTTAACTGATTTCGAAACTCAACCTTATTTACACTGTTTTGAGATATAAAATGATGCTTCTAGGTCGAGTACCCCGTTTTACTTATACGCCCGAGAGGCTTTTGAGAGGTTCTGACTGAGTGAGGCTGAGGTGTTGATTGTGAGAATATGATACGCCACGAGGTGTCTTGATATTAGCGCTTAGGCTGAAGGAGCTCCTTCGGAGTCTGTATACACCCCCAGTGAGCGCATATACCTACTGAGTATGATTGCTGAGTGACAAGTGATTGGGAGGCATGGGTGACTGTGAGGTATGCCCGAGGGGCTGATTATGAGTGACTGTGCGGTATGCCCATGGGGATGATTATGAGTGAATGTGAGGCATGCTCGAGGGGCAGGTTCTGATATATATTTTTGCCCGAGGGGCTACTTATGATTTTACCACTTTAACTCTGAGCTTATGAAATATGTTTTGCCCGAGGGGCCTTTTTATGATTTTCAGCATTTTTACACTAAACTTCTTGAAAGTTATGTTGAAACTATTGGCAAGTATATTTCCAAATGATTTTTACTGAAATCGGCTTTTAAGCGTGATGATTTAACGTGTACATTGTTGGAAAGAAAGGTTGTGCTTATTGTTAATTGATGAATTGACTTTTATGTATTTCTTGCTGCTTAGACCTGATTTATTTTCATTACTACTGAGTTGGCGTACTCACATTACTCCGTGCATCTTGTGTGCATATCCAGGTGTTGGGGCAGGGTGAGTTGTGTATCTGTTCCAGAGATTTCTCAGAGGTTTGCGAGGTAACCGCACGCGTCCGCAGTCCTGCTATTTTTACTGCTTACTATTATTGAATTTATTTTCCTTTGAGTTGTATATTTTATGTAAATGCTCATGACCGGTGACTCCGGGATCTCAGGGGTTGTATTTAATATTTAGTATAGCTTTAACTATTTTAAAAATGTTTAAAAGAAACCTTTATCGGTTATCAGTTTAGTAAAGATGTAAATTGAAGCTTATTACGATTTGAGTGTAGTTTTGGCTGGCCTAGTTCCACGATAAGATCCATCACGACTGGCTTAGATTTGGGGTCGTGACAAGTTGGTATCAAAGCGCTAGGTTACATAGGACTCACCGATCATGAGCAGGTTTAGTAAAGTCTTGCGGATCGGTACGGATACGTCTGTACTTATCTTCGAGAGGCTGCAGAACCCTTAGGAAAATCTCACATTCTTGAATTCTTGTTGTGTGAATCCAGTTTATTCAACCAAGAATGTAACTCTTGAATTCCTTCCATGTATTCGAACGCGCCCAAGAGTGCTTGGAATCAGCTGTGCATCGACGACTTGTGACTTCCATGGATGAGTTGTGATTTTGGCAAGTTAGTAATGGTCCAGTCTAGAGGACTTGAGGCCGGATTCATTATATGGATTGAGTGCTAAGATTTCGACTGTGTGAGCTATGTATTTGGGGACTTATATTTCCGTTTGTGGTCTTATTGATGAGAATTGGTGACTAGATAGCTACGTGGTGAGTGTGATTTGATGGTTAGCTGTGTTCAGATTGTTTGATTGTGACCAAAAGGTGGCTAGAAATGTGGCAAGAACTATTGAGTGGTTGATTTCTGTCTCAGTTTGGTATATGGCTTCGAGTTGTGAGTGTATTGGAAGACCTCTCATGTTGTTTAGTTGTGGAGTGAAGCGGATCTTTCTGTTAGGTTATGAGTTCCTGGTGGTGTCTTTTGGGATGATCATTACCCAATAGCGTTCATTGTTTGATTAACGATGTATTCCAGCCGTATTAGCACTCATTGTTATTGTATTCGTTTATGTCATCCTGGCATATATACGTAGACAGGAGTAGCATACTCAGTATTTGAGGATGACACTATAAGGATTCAGGGAGGAAGGGCCCTATGAAAAGTTCTCCGAGCGTGAATTTTAGCTCGGATTAGTAGCATTCTTGGGACGCGTGGTGTCTAGTGAGGGTATCCATGTGGTCAGATGTGTGTGGATAGAGTTTTCGTAAGCTCATGATTTCTTTGACAACCACTCCAGTGTTAATTTTGCCATCAGCTTCAGGTTTTTACCGCGTATTATGATGCCTCGAGGGTAGGCGTTGTTTGTGTTTAGATGCAGAAGGGTGTAGTGATTACGTGATAGTTATGGTCTTCAGAAGTGTATAGAGAGATAGCAGTTTGAGGCCAAGCGGGCAGGGGTATCTCCTGCGATTGTCCTAGGGTGTGTGATCCCTATGTTGTTCTGCATTAAGTTCTCTTCTACCAGTAAATGATATATGTTGTAACGTGAGTTTAGATCGCTTTTGGAAGTTGGCATGATTATTACAATGGTGAATACGATATTGGCAGATGACTTAAGCTGTTAGACGGGTTGTGTTACTATGGGCATTGTGAGTTATTATTTGTCTTGATCGTTGGCTTTGAGCCAAGTGGGGGAGTCTGTTAATGATAAGTTGATTGCACCATTATGTGTGGTATTGGTTTCAGTTCGAGGTATATTGGTGGATCAGTTATGATCTGCAGATGTGGGGTCTGGGAATGACTCGAGTAATGAAAATTTCTTCGATACAGGTTACAATGTACTTGACCGGGTAAATGAATTCTATGGAATGATTGATAGGTAATTGTAAAAGGTGTAGTGTGTGTAGTGTATGAATTTACTTGTGGCTTCAAGTGAGTGGATTACTTTCCTAGTATGTTAGTGTGCAAACGGGTCAGGTCGATTCTGTCTAATTGGTCGGTGTAATTGAGATTTACGTTGGACGGTGTCAGGACTTGTAGAATTTCTACATCATTATTGATTCTACATATCAATATCAAGAAGGTAAAAGTAATGGCTTTAAATCGCAGGAAGTCTCTTCAGGGTAAGTATTTTGAATGTGGTACTTTTGGGGATATTCGAGAGAGTATTCAGTGGCTTACGATCCTTAGGCGGTATGGTGTTATGCTTGGGGTCTTGTGAGGTGAGTCTGGGTTGAGAATTGTGGTACTACGCAAGGAGAAGTATCAATTTAGAGGTAAGCAAGAAGAAACTTGGGCAAATAGGGCAACTTGTTAGTAAGTCAGATCGGCATGGTAAGGGATACGATTAGTTCTTTGGGTGTTCATGAGGTGACGAGTTTTTACGGGTGTTTCTTAGCAATGCTCTTGGATTTTTGGTGGCATGCGTAGCTTGGTTGAGTTAGAAGGATTCAGTTCTGATGGTTTGGTGTTGCACAAATGGGATTTCGGATAGTTCCTGATGGTTTCTACCATGATTAAGGGTGCATATTTTCTTCTAGCATGAGGTGCGGGTGATGTGTAGTGATTTTGCTTCTAAATAGGATCAAATGAAGTTCTTGGATAGTTGGTTATGTAGTTGCTTGTGGCTCGGAAAAGATTATGACGTTCTCATGTTTATCATAGGATGGCACGGTGTATGCGGTATGTCGTGTAGAGTGAGATTTGCATGCGTGAGGTCACAGTTTAGATCTGGAAGGAAGGTCGAAAAAATTCGTAGGCAGCATTGGCAGTTTCAGATGACTAGGTAGATGATGGCACTGTTGGGTGGCTTGATGAGGGTATACATTTCAGAAAGGTCATGTGTGGAGTTAAGGGTACTTCGACGCTCTCTTGTTGGATTCGACTGCTGATATTCAAGGTTGCTTGGTAACACGGAAGAATTATAGGGGTATCCCTCGTGGAATGATTGAGTATTTGGGATGTGTCATGTATTCAGGCAGTGGAGTTTAGATCAGATATACTAATCCGAGCGCTTCATGGACTTCGAGATTGAGAGTTCTCATAAACAGGTTATTTTGTGATAGTGAACTGTGAAGATGTGAGCAAGCTAATAAGATGTTAGTATGTACCATGGTTCAGTAATTGTGAACTTATTGGTGAGTTATCTATCAGTTGTGAGTGGCCAGAGTTGATATGGGGTTATTGGTAGGCTAACATGGGTGTGCGTTCTACACCAGGTCGGAATTTTTTGCTCCGAATTTCTGTTGTTGAGGAATGTATCATTCGATTGTGATTGAGTTTATTAATGTTCTGGAGTGATCTATGAGTTACCCTTCGGTGTTACGAGGAGTTGTTATTATTGGTTATATGCACATATGGTACGGTTCTAATTGGGCTTTATAGCTAGATTAGAGTAAGGTAAGTAATTGGTTGTTGTGGTATTGAGACGTGTTGGTTATGTACCTCCTGATTCGTTTGGCATGGTATCGTCCGGTTTCCCCGTGGTTATGGCAATGCACTTTGAGTATTTAATGTCGAATTTCGAACGGTTATTGATTTTGGGCAAGGTGGCTTGAAATATTTCATGTGGACCAGCGTTTGGATGAGATCGCACAGTGTAGAGAAGTTATGTATGTGTATTAAATTTGGTATTGGATTTGTGTGTCTTGATTTTTCACGATGTGTGCCAAGATTCTAGCATGATGTTGTGATTGTAATTGTTAATGGCAGTATAGTCATCTCGTGAGAATCTTTCATATAATCTGATTACGTTGTGATGTTTCTATTGAGTGCACGAGTTGCACATGTTATGGCTCCAAATTGTATCGATGTGTCATGTCATCAGAGTGTTCGTGTTGGATGAGAAAAGGTCATTCGACCAAGAATGAATACTGTCAGAATTGTCTACAGCATAGTTCGAAGGATAAATATCGGGAGTCGGCTTAGAAATCTGTTATAATTCCTGTTAGGAAGCGGGAGCTTCTTGTCTGACTAATCGGACAAATGGTTGCTTGTTTCTACGTGTTTCTTTCATCATCGACAATATATGAAAGTGTTAGAGTGAGGCATTTCTTGATAAGAGGTTATGTACCGGCATTGGGTTTTTCTGAGCAGCTATTGCGATTAGGAGTTATCGCTCTGGGTGTTTGACTCATGCGGTGTATTATGTGATTTCATCTAGGGTGCGTATATGACTTAATTCAGCATGTTTAGACTTGTTCAGTTTATAGTTATGGAATTTTGATCTTGTATATTATTTCAGAAGTGGGAATTTAGTTCAAAGGTTTATGGGTCAGGATTGGATTGCGAAATTTCAACAGTGTTGTGCTATTCGACCTATATGGGATAGGGTGACGTGGGATCACCCCCGGGTATGTGCATGGTAGGCTACGTGGCAGTTCGATGGTGTTAGAGAATAACTCTTGGCACATTCGAGGATGAACGTATGTTTAAGTAGGGGAGGATGTAATGATCCGGCCGGTCATTCCGAGAGTTTAGCGTTGTTTCCCCCATTTCTGCTTCATTATATATGGTTTAGATTCATTTATGTTTTGTTGGGTCGGTTGGTTTGGGTTCGGAGTGGTCGTGGTGAGAACTGAGACACTTAGTCACTTAAATTAGCTTAATAGTTGAAAAAGTCAACTGGGAGTTGACTTATTGGTAAACAATCTCGGAATGTAGATTTTATGGTTCGGATAACTTAGATGATTTGGTACTTAGGAGTGTGATCAGAATGAAGTTTTGATGTCCGGTGTAGAATTCGGCTTCAATTGGCGAAAGTTAGTTTTTGGCGATTTTTGATCGGCAGTGGAAAATAGGCTATTGGGGTCGGAATGGAATTCCGGAAGTTGGAACAGGTTCGTAATGTCATTTTGGATATGTGTGCAAATTTTCAGGACAATCGGGTGTGTTTTGGTTGGTTTCAGGATCATTGGCGAAATTTAGAAGTTTCAAAGTTCATAGGCTTGAATTTGATGTAATTTTGGTGTTTTTGCGTTGTTTATGGTGTTTCAAAGGCTCGACTAAGTTTGAATGATGTTATGGAGTGTTTGGTAGGATTGGTTGATGTCCCAGGGGCCTCGGGTGTGTTTCGGATGCTCAAACAAGTACTTTTGATCTTTGGGAGATTCTTGGTTTTCTGGTGTTTTAGCAGCAGTGGCTTCTTCACTGCGATCGCGTGAGTTCACCTGCGATCACGTAGGGTAAAGTTTGAGGCAAGAATATTTGTTCTATGTGATCGCGTAAGGAGGTTTGCGATCGCATAGGTTGGGCAGCCAGAGCAGTGCGGTTGCGTGGTGTATTGTGCGATCGCGTAGAAGAAAAAGAGGGGCGTCTAAGGTTGTTGCAATTATTCTTTGCGACCGCGTGAATGGGTATGCGATCGCATAGGTCAGGGAGTCGAAGCTTCAAGATTGCGTGTGGAATGGTGCGATTGCTATGGGTAAAATTTGGAGGCAGTTAGTTTGTTCTTCGCGATCGCGTGGGTGGTCCCGCGGTTGCAATGAGTTAATGTTTAGTGTTGGGCAGAATGTTTTAAAAGGCCATTTTGGTGAGTTTAGTCCATTTTTCCTCCATTGTTGAATGAGTTAGGAGCTTTTTGAGAGGGTTTGAAGAGGGAATTGAGCGGAATCACTTGGAGGTAAGATTTTCGTCTTCATAACTTGATCCTATGTCGTTTTCTAAGTAATTAAACTGGAAATTTGTTGAATTTAAACCCAAAATTGGGGAGATTAGGTTCATTACAATTGGAACATCCTTTTGATGATTTGAGTGGGCAATTGTTGTCCGGTTTTGGCGTTCTTGGTATGTATAGAATCGTGGGAGGACGAGTATTCTAATGATGTAAATTTTATTAAATTTCGAGATGTGGGCCCGGTGCTCGGGTTTGGCCGAATTTAGAGAATTGTGTCTAAATTTATAATTTTCGATTGGGTTTTTGTTCCTTTAGCATATATTGATGATGTTAATCTGGTTTTGGTTAGATTCGGAGCAATCGGGAGCCGATTTGAGGGGCAAAATCATCGCGGATTAGTATTGTGGCCCGGTAGAGGTAAGTAATGGCTATAAATCTTGTCCTGAGAGTATGAAACCTCGGACTTCATATTTCTCACTGTTTTTAGAATGGCGCACATGTCGGATGACGAGTATGTGGCGTGCACTAATTTTTTAATTTGACTTGGTCCTCTCCGCGACAACTATTGAGTTGCGTATTTTACTCTAAACCATATGTTAAACTATGTCATGAAACTATTGATATATTTGGGCTATAAGCCATGTTTGGGGCCTCGTACCGACTTGTTTAGACCCCTCTGGGGCTTTTTACTGCTCTTCTCTCACTGTTGATTTATGATTTACACTCAGTCATGTGTAGGTTTAGCTGATTTCGAAACTCAGCCTTATTTACACTGTTTTGAGATATAAAATGATGCTTTTGGGTCGAGTACCCTTTTTTACGTATATGCCCGAGGAGATTTTGAGAGGTTCTGACTGAGTGAGGCCGAGGGCCTGATTGTGAGGATATGATTCGCCACGAGGTGGCTTGATATTAGCGCTTGGGCTGAAGAAGCCCCTCTAGAGTCTGTACACACCCCCAGTGAGCGCAAGTACCTACTGAGTGCGAGTGCCGAGTGACGAGTGATGGGGAGGCATGAGTGACTGTGAGGTATGCCCGAGGGGCTGATTATGAGTGACTGTGAGGTATGCCCGAGGGGCTGATTATGAGTGACTTTGAGACATGCCCGAGGGGCAGGTTCTGATATATGTTTTTGCCCGAGGGGCTACTTATGATTTTACCACTTTCACTCTGAGCTTATGAAATATGTTTTTCCCGAGGGGCCTTTTTATTATTTTCAGCATTTTTACACTAAACTTCTTGAAAGTTATGTTGAAACTATTGGCAAGTATATTTCCAAATGATTTTTTACTGAAATCACCTTTTAAGCATGATGATTTAACATATACATTGTTGGAAAGAAAGGCTGTGCTTATTGTGAATTGATGAATTGACTTTTATGTGTTTCTTGCTGCTCAGACCTGATTTATTTTCATTACTACTGAGTTGGCGTACTCACATTACTCCGTGCACCTTGTGTGCAGATCCAGGTGTTGGGGCAGGGTGAGTTGTGTATCTGTTCCAGAGATTTCTCGGAGGTTTGCGAGGTAACTGCACGCGTCCGCAGTCCTGCTCTTTTTCCTGCTTACTATTATTGAATTTATTTTCCTTTGAGTTGTATATTTTATGTAGATGCTCATGACCAGTGACTCCGGGATCTCGGGGGTTGTATTTAATATTCAGTATAGCTTTAACTATTTTTAAAATGTCTAAAAGAAACCTTTACGGGTTATCAGTTTAGTAAAGATGTAAATTGAAGCTTATTACGATTTGAGTGTAGTTTTGGCTAGCCTAGTTCCACGATAGGCTCCATCACGACTGGATTATATTTGGGGTCATGAAAAACACCTTCCGCTGAGCTGATAGCCTACTCGGAGGACTGGCAACCTATCTATCGGGACCTGCGGGAATGAAATGCAGCGTCCCCAGGAAAAAGGGACATTAGTACAAAAGTACCGATTATGTAAGGCAAGAAAAGCAGTATATAATAGATATGAAATAAATATGGAGTAAAAGGCTCAACTTGTCAGTCTGATTAGCTCTATTAATCATGAAACATTTATAATATCATGCATATGTTTATAAATGCCATACCATGCATAGGTATATGCGTACATAACATCATCAAGTCTTTGAGGGCATCCCATCATATCATCTCGGTCACTGTAAGCGAAATCATCAGCATATACCAACTGATAGGTGGTGGTGCATATATAACGCCATAGCCTTTCCTCATACCCCATATACATATGATATACGCGTATATAACGCCATATGGTCATGGCCAATGTACATGTATAAATCAATGCAATTCATAAGAAGTAAGGCAATAAGATCTCTCGACTGTCATAAGATCAATATGCCTTTGGATAAACTTTATAAACTACGTATTTTTTTGAGACTCACGTACGCAAGTTATAATAATAAGACACATGGAGAATGAAGAACATAGGCACCCCTAGTGCTTCCATGAATAGAGGTATTTACGAAAGATGTACGTTTGCTTGTTTCGTTTGTATCGTATTAATCATGCCAAAAGAAAATAAAGGATAGCCTTAACATACCTTTGTTGCTTACCTAGCCACACGATGACGGTTCAGCCAATTATTACTTCAATCCACAACAAACAACAAAGGACCATTGCTAAGCTTACAGAAGCTAGAACTCAACATAAATGTGCATCTAGCTCGTCTACGAAATTTTAGAAAGCACCTCCCCTTATACTCAAATAAAACAACAAGACCAACATGTCTGGAATGTCAACAAACACATATATATCAATATCTAACCTCATATTCTATAATGGCCCGGGCGGTTGTTTCATGAGATTAGCCCTGTTTCCCCCATTTCTGCTTTATCATATTTTTCTTAGCCTGTTTGTGTTGTGTTGGGTCGGTTGGTTCGGGTTTGGAGTGGTCGTGGTGAGAACAGAGACACTTAGTCTCTTAAATTAGCTTAATAACTGAAAAAGTCAATCGATAGTTGACTTATTGGTAAACAATATCGAAATCCAGATTTTATGGCTCGGGTAGCTTCGTTAGGTGATTTGGGACTTAGGAGTGTGTTCGAGATGAAGTTTTGATGTCCGGTGTAGAATTAGGCTTGAATTGGCGAAAGTTAGTTTTTGGCGATTTTCGGTCGGCAGGGGAAAATAGGCTATTGGGGTCAGAATGGAATTCCGAAAGTTGTAGTAGGTTTGTAATGTCATTTGGATATGTGTGCAAATTTTCAGGTCAATCGGATGTGTTTTGGTTAGTTTCGGCATCATTGGCGAAATTTAGAAGTTTCAAAGTTCATAGGCTTGAATTTGATGTGATCTTAGTGTTCTTACATTGTTTTTGGTGTTTCGAAGGCTCGAAAAAGTTTGAATGAGGTTATGGGATGTGTTGGTATGTTTGGTTGGGGTCCCGAGGGGCTCAGGATTGATTTCGGATGGTTAACGGAGGGTTGGACTTAAGAAATTGCAGCAAAATTGTTGTTGGTGTCATTTTTGCTGGTATGGACGCACCTGCTGAAGGGGAGCCGCAGGTGCGATGGCCGTAGGTGTGAAGATCATTGCGCAGGTGCGAGAAGAGTCCATGTTGGAGGAGTCCGAAGGTGTGAGGCATGGGACGCACCTGCGAAGCCGCAGGTGCGGGTGAGGCATCGCAGGTGCGAGTATTGGACTGTTAGTGGATTTTCGCAGGTGCACACCTGGGACCACAGGTGCGAAAAATGGTCCGCAAGTGCGGATTAACTGGACAGAAAGTATAAATAAGTGCCTCCGCAAAATTTTGGGCATTTCTTCCATTTTTGCATGCAGGTTGAACTAGTTTGAGAGCAAATTGAAGGAGGAATTCGATGTTCTTCAGTGGAGGTAAGTTTCCCGGATTAAAAACTCATTTCTATGTTATTTTGTGACAGATTGGGCTTGGAATTTGAGGAATTAAAGTAGAAAAGTTGGGAAAATGGGAGGAAAATTTGGAAAATTCTTTTGGTGTTTTTAGTGGGCAATTGAGGTTAGATTTTGGTATATTTAGTATGTATAGAATCGTGGGAGGATGAGGATCTTAGTGATGTAAATTTTATAGAATTCCGAGACGTGGGCCTGGGGCTCGGATCTGGCCGAATTTCGAGAATTATGTTAAAATTAATATTTTGCTATTCAGTTTTGTTCTGTTAGCGTATATTGATGATGTTAATCTAATTTTGGTTAGATTCAGAGCATTTGGGAGCCAATTCGAGGGGCAAACGCATCGCGGAGTAGCTTTTGGGCTGTTTTGAGGTAAGTAACGAATGTAACTCTAAACCTGAGGGTATGACACCTCGTTATTTGATATTGTTTTGGCAAATGAGGTGACGCACAAGCTAGGTGACGAGTGTGGGGGCGTGCACCGATAGGGATTGTGACCTGGTCTGTCCCTTAGCGGCTATTTAGTCGCGTATTCGATTTGAAATCCTGCGATATCCTGTATTTCAGAAGTTTATACTTGTTTATGGATGGTGAGCCATGTTTGGGGCCTTGTGTCGACCTGTTTAGACCCTCGGGGGTATTTTCCATGTTTGGGTCCTTGTCCCGACCTTTGTAGACCCTAAGGGATACTTTTACACTATTCTACCACTATCCTGATAGAACATCTATGAACTTAGTCATGTTTACCACTTGTTGTTATTTTCAATGTTATCACACCGCTTTGAAACTATGAGATGTATTTTGGGCTGAGTCCCGTGAGTTGAGATGAAATGCCCGAGTGGCTTCTGAGGATGACCGAGTTAGGCCGAGAGCTGAGTATGTGAGGATAGTTAAGGATCGGGTTGCGCGCCGCAGCAATATATATGTCCAGGCTGAGAGCCGAATATGTGAGGATAGTTATGGGTCGGGCTGCACGCCGCAACAGATATATCGCTTGGGCTGAAGGAGCCCCTACAGGAGTCTGTACACCCCCAATGAGTAGAGTCAACTATTATATGGATCGGGCTGCACGCCGCAGCGTATGTTATAAGGATCGGGCTGCATGCCACAACAGGATATATATATATATATATATATATATATATATATATATATATATGTGTGTGTGTGTGTGTGTGTGTGTGTGTGTGTGTGTTAGATCGGGCTGCCCGCCGCAACAGTTGTGTGTATTCATGGTACTTGCTAAGTACGAGTGTTTAGTGTGAGCATGAGATACTGATAGTGGAGTCACGAGCAACTGAGAGGCTTTATTGTGAGTGATACTGTGCCCGAGGGGCTTATATTTTATGAAAATACTATTTTTGACTCTTCTTTACACTGAGCTTCTGATGATAATGTTGGAAAAATGATTTTTATACGAGATTTTTAAATGGAAATTGAAGTTTTATAAAATATTCAGAATGTAGATTCCTGACTTGATTTATTCATTTCCATTGTTATTCGTTATATAATAAATGCTCGTCACTACACTTAAGTTTTTAGTTACTTTCATTACTTACTGAGTTGGCGTACTCACGTCACTCCCTGCACCTCTGTGTGCAGATCCAGGTACCAGACCATCTCACTAGTTGATTTCCGGACGTGCTTGGAGTTGTTCGAGGATCGAGGTAGATGCCCAGCGTCCCCAGCTCACCTCGTTTCTTTTCCTCAGTTCATAGTTTTGGTATTTTGTACTCCAGGCTTTGTAGTAGCAAGTCACCTTGTTGTACACTCGTATATACAGTTCTAAATGCTCATGACAGTTGACTCCAGGTTTTGGAAAAATGTATAATTTGTTCATCTCATTCTGCTATTTTAAAATCTACTAATTTTGGGAAATTATGAATTATATTGATAATCTGAAATGGTTGGCTAGCCTAGTTCCATGATAGGTTCCATCACGGCCGGCTTAGGAATTGGGGTCGTGACATATTCGTTACGTTACATCACCAAATTAATCCACACCATCTCACCTAACAACCAAGTTCTATCTTGCCATTTCCAAGCTTTCTCTTCTTCCAAACACATCAACCACAATAGCAATAGTACTCTTAATTTATTTCTATTTATTTCCAGCCATAAAACATCAAGAATTCTACTCCAAAATAGTCCAGCAACTACAACACTTCAACATGAAGTTCAACCTACTTCACAAGTTTCCTTTAACAAATCAACTAGATATACATAGATGATCTTAAATACATATAGGATAAGTTAAACCTTACCTTGGAAGCAAGAATACTTGTCCAACTAAGCTTTACTTCAAGCTCAAACAAGCTCTTTACCCCAAACAACAAAGTAGAGAGAGATAACTAGGTGATCTTGATATTCCAAGAGAGAAATCACCTTACCGACTTGTGGATTTGGTCTTTAACCCTATGTTAACTCTTAGAGAGATCTTGGGATGATATATTGGACCTCTTTCACGTTGAAATAGAGTGAGAGGGTTAATGAATTGTGCTTCTAAGTGAAATTGAGATATATCTATGTTTATATGGCCCTACTAATGGGCTTGGGCTGATGGGTCTTGGGCTGCCCCACGACTTGTCCATCTCTATCCTTTTCCATTCCCTTTTAATTTGATCCACAAGCTCTAAGTAGGTGAAACACCTACTTGTCACCTACTTAATCAAGTAGGTGATTCATGTTGATCCTTTTTCCATTTTGAAACATGTGTCTCATCCTCATTAAATAATTTAAACAAATGTCGAGTAGCTCAAGCCACTAGGACATAAAGTAAGTTGATGAAGCAGGAACGTCGGGTAGGGAAGCAACTCATTTTTATTTGTCCAAAATCTCCTTTCTTGCTTTTAGGTGCATTTGTCCTCAACCTAGTCGCTCGTATGCTGAACGAAAATACAGATGTAATAATATTATATCACTTTATATACTTTCAAAGAGAATCTCATTTTCGAGCTTACATCAATTGGCTTATGGAATACTTTCACGTACAAAACATGGAGTGTAACATTATTCCCCCTTTTGGAACATTTGTACTCGAATGTTGACTACGCACTTATCATTCTCATAACCTATAGCTCTTGCGAATACTTTAATACTCTCATTGTCATCTAGGCAACTAATATGTGAATAAATCCAAAGTCCAGGGCATTCCCCCCTTTTAGGTCTCTTTCTCACACACAGACTTGTGGTCAGAATTCTTCCAATCTCGTAACTATTGCTACCTTCTATCATGCAGTTTGTACCACTTCGTCCTTGTATGTGTACCTATGCGACTCTTCTCTCATTTTTCATCTAACTTTTAGCCAATCTCTAGGCCTCACTTTGTGAACATATACAAAATTATTATAAGTTGTCCCTCTGAGCGTCTATGGCTTTACTACATCTAAGTTGGTCATATTATACTGTAACTCTTACGTCTGTTTATTGTTACTGATTTCTGCTTCCAAACTCCAGATTAATCTCGTTGCTTATCCTATATGTAAAAATCTAAGTCCATTAATACTTCCTTATTACTATTCATCTTAAGAATGACGGCCTAATATCATCTCATACTTTGTAACTTTTATCCATCCATTGTTGATTCACCTCAATGTTAATCTACAATCTACCACTGATAACTTGAAACCTCTTACATAATAAATTGTCACTAGGGCTCGCATCACATCGCGGTACATTTGAAGTGATTTGCCTGATCAACACCAATAATTGTATTTCATGGCATCCTTACGTAGTTCATCTTATGGGTGGTATTCTAATCCCGTGCAATTCATGAAATCCCTTCTCTAAGAATCATTACTCAATCGAAGGCCTAAACATCATTCTCCTATTTATCCCAATTACACCCTTATTCTACTACCAAGGCAGCATTCCATTCCTTCTAAATGGTCCTAGTCTTAGACTCCTCTGAGTTCAGTCATGCTATACTGAGCATTCTATAACTTACGAAAACTAAACCATCAACTCTCTTGTTTTGAGGGTCTTAATCCCGAGCCTTACCTATTCTTGTCACCATCTCACTCACTTCTCCTTATCCTTACTCCTGTCTTCCAAAAACCTTGTCGCTCTACAATACTTTAGCTTGTGACCTACACATATCTATTTATACTACTCGCAACCTTCTTTTAACTTGCCTGCACCATAGATTTCCTTATGTTATTCTGGAACATCAATAGAGACATCACATCATCTCTAACTCTTCTTTACCCTCTTAACTAGATCTTTTGGTACCTAGAAACCATAAGCTGGAAGATATGCCACTGACAATGCCGCTATCATTCCTGAATACTGAATCCCAATGCTTCTAGTCTTCTACCTGAAGTATGGACTATTCACGACCTTCTGCATTTGAGTATCTCGTACGTTTTTCACCTTTACCTTACTTACCTTAAAATCTCACACCACATCTTTTTTATCTTTCATAACCTCTCTTCCTCATAGATATAATTTACATCCACAACTTGAAGCTATATTATAATATTTGCACCTCTGGTGCACACACCATCCAGTGGGAGCTTCATATTGACTTCTTATGAGGCTGGTACTCTTTTATCTGGCTTTATCATAGAGTCATTATAGAATATGGCGGTTGTACTATATTTCTTGTACCTCTAATACTAAGAGTGATTCTGCAATGTTCTCAATCACGATTTCTATAATTTTCAGGGTCCAATAATCAGACTCCTGATTTACTTAGTTGATGTAACTCTTTAGTTTCCTATTCCCTCTAATCAACCTTTATGTAGGCTTAGCTATTTTCCAGTCTGCGGCTCATGGTATTAGTTATTAATTTAGCCTTTCATGGACACTATGGAATATCCGTAAAGCAGTCTTCTAACAATTCAATCATTTGTCTATGACCTGGACTCAATTATTTCTTTTCACTTATACTAGAGTCTTCTATGGGTATATGAATGTCAACATATATGATGCATGGATAATACTCCGAAATCTTGAGTGCGTTCATAAGGTAGCTAACTCTGGATCATTGATCGAATAATTCCTGTCATTCCTTCTCAGCTTTCTTTAAACGTAAGCAATTACTTTTCCTGGTCTTTCTGCCCCCTTGTTGCGTGCATGCTTAGCTTATCTTATGTCCCATATATGCCTGAATTTTTGTGCAACTCATATGATCTTGAATATTACTTTTTGTTTTACTTACCGTTCAATAGCCACGGTACGTGCCACTTTCTTATGGAGTGCATATAATGTTGTACTGAGACTGCTTTTATATGACCATTTATTCTTCAAGCTACTATGCTTAGGTTGAAGTCTTCTTCCTATTTCCTCAGCTACTCTTTTATTGTAGTACTTAGTGAGGATTCTCTAACTCTTGTAAAGTTGTGAGCTTATTACATTGTATACTCGACAGAATTTTTTATGTTCTTCCTCACCTTTAATTATCTGTAGTTACTTACCTCCACGCCCTTGTGCTTGTAGGGTTGCTTCTGAACTGATATTTTGACTGTCTTCCTAGTGGCAGTCTCTTTTATTTCCGTAACACTCATACAGTAACTTTAACTACCCCAACTCCTATCTGAATATACCTCAAGTATTACAATGTCATAACTGCGAAGCTGAATTCACTATATTGAGTTTTACTGTGTTTATCTTGCATGATCTGCTGATTTTCCTGTAACCTCTTGTCTAGCCATAACGACTCTTACTAAATCAACTATTAACTACTCGTTAATCCATTCTCATATCTATATTCTGCATAAACTCTCTTGGGTTATTTTCTTTGTCTAAACATGCCTCTCGCATCGGCTCCTTATATATCAAGTGTTCATTCAAACTTATTTATCAGTAACATCTGGGCGAGAACCTTTACTGCCTCTCCATGCCGTCGTGCTTGGATAATGTTCTAGAGTCGTAACCATCAGTGGGATTTGAATTAGTGCAATCTCATCCCTTTCTTATTTTTATCCCATTCTTCCTTTACTACTCCATATTTATATAAACCATATAACTCTTACTTAATACCATATCACATAATCTTGCCCCCTCTCTTCATCTTTGGCATCTTTTCACATCTTCTCGGACTCTTACTCGCCTTGCGGTAACACATTTGTACCAAGGATAACAAAATTTATTACTCATGAGGGTGACACCTAGTGTAATTGGCACACTTAGTCCCTTAAGCTTAACTCTGCTCACAATGCTTGCTTTAGGGAAGCGTCTTCCTAAATGACCTTTAAAGGTTATTCTTCCGTTGTCCATTCTATTATTGTCGGGACGCGATCTCTGAAATTCTCACAATGCTGACTATTATCAAATCCTTATGTCCCTAACTTATGTTATGTTTATCTTTTTCACTAACCCATAATTATTTCTATTACTACAGAGTCTAATTTTTCATTCTGGTAATCATATTGGAGTCACCAACTTACTTCTCGAAATGAGGATATGACTTATGGCTTATGTTCTTTTATTATTTCAAGGATCGTGTCCTCTTGTGTTCATGTCATATTTTGAATTACCACTATCACTCATTTATCACATCTTACTCTTAATGATTCGTTTAATCTCTTCTTATTCTCCTGATAATATTTCTTTATATCACTTTATCTGAAAACTACAACAAAACATTCTGCCACTTTTAGCTCCCCTTGCTTCATCTCATTTCCACTTCCTATCGTTGGAAATTTCTGAACGTTCTAGTATTCATATCTGACTATACAATTCTACAATGCACCATCTAGGTGTCTCACAAGGAGATCTATTACCATGTTTACACTATCCTTTGGAAATGTCAACTAACGCTAATAATTCATCCACCAGCTAGATCTAGATATCATGTCCTTCTCTTAAACTATATCTGTTAACTCCCATTGTGCATAACTGAGATGGGTGTGGCCAATTGTACATACCTCTGTTACCGTTGAAGGTAACTCAAAATGCTTATATCTCTCTTCCTGAATTGTAAATAATGATAATCTTCACTAACTGTGTACCTCGTACCCTTCTTTACCTTGCTTCTTTTACTTGTTGAAACTTGTATCTACCTTTTTATTCCCTCGTTGCTGCTTACCATATGGGTGGATAGATATTCACGCCTCAGGGCTCCTTATCAAGAAGCATACACGTCTTAGTAAACACATGATATGCTGAAGACCTTACATCTACTCATCATAAGCATCATGCAAAATTGATTTCCTCTGACTCAACTCTTCCACAACCACATTCAATCTCTTACTAACTGTATTTTTCGATGTAGGTATCATTGTATTACGAGTAAAATAGAGTTTAGGAGTTTGAATTCTTACAACTGAGCTCTACCACACGATCTAGAGTAAGAAGAAAGAGTGATAGTCCGAAATGCCCGGTAGCCTCCTGCTTATAAGTATGGTGCACAACATATCCATAAACAAGACTCTACTAGACACGGCTTGTACATTCCCTAGACATAACTGCTCTGATACCACTTTTCTCAGGACCCAAATTGAAGGGCCGTGACAGGCACCCGGTTCCTTACTCGACCGAGTACCAACATAACATATCTTTCTTATCACACCATCATAGGTAAATGGGCCATAAGGGCCATCATGAGATAACTGGAATAAAACATAAGGAAATACTAGACATAGCGCGCCCCAACTTGATATAGAAACTTATACACGTGACATACTGGCCTATAAACCTGACATGATCATTTGTACACTCAAAACATATAAATGACATTTATCTAAAAGCCTCTAAGAGTACATAAACTTTATAAAGGTCGGGAAAGGGTCCCACCATGCCAATCAATATATGTCAAAATCATACTGACCAAATAGGCAACTCCGAAGCAAGTGGAGTGCACCAACACCTTCCACTGAGCTGATAGCCTACTAGAGGACCGGTAACCTGTCTATTAGGACCTGTGGGCATGAAACGCAGTGTCCCCAGGAAAAAGGGACATTAGTAAAAATAAAGTATTGATTATGTAAGGCAAGAAAAGAAGTATATAATAGATATGAAAGAAATAAGGAGTAAAAGACTCAACCTGTAAGTCTTAATAGATTTGTGAATCATGAAACAATTATAATGTCGTGCATATGTGTATAAATGTCATACCATGTATAGGTATATGCGTACATAACATCATCAATCCTTTGAGGTCATCCCATCGAGTCATCATAGCCACTGCGGGCGAAATCATCAACATATACCAGCTGATCAGGTCGCGGTGCGTATATAGCACCATAACCTTTCCCCATACCCCACCCCATATACATATAATATACCTGTATATAACGTCATCTGGTTATGCGTCAATGTACATGTATAAATGAATTCAATGCATAAGAAGTAAGTGAATAAGATCTCTTAGAATGTCATAAGATCAATATGCCTTTGGATAAACTTTATCAACTATGTATTTTTCTGAGACCCATGAACAGAAGATATAATAATAAGACACATGGGGAATCAAGAACATAGGAACCCCTAGTGCTTCTATGAATAGAGGTATTTCTGAAAGCTGTGTGTTTGCTCGTTTCGTTTGTATCGTATGGATCGTGACAAAAGGAAAGAAGGGATAGCCTTAACATACCTTTTTCGTTTACCTAGCCACACGATGATGTTTCAACCCATTATTACATCAATCCACAACAAACAGCAAGAGGCCATTATTAAGCTTACGAAAGATAGAACTTAACATCAATGTGCGACTAGCCGTCTACGAAAGTTTTGACAACACCTCCCCTTATTCTTTTCATTTTCCTCAAATAAAAAAACAATACCAACATGTATGGAATGTCACCAAACACATATATATCAATATCTAACCTCATATTCGTTACAATACATCACCAAAAAAGCCCACACCATCTTACCCAACAACCAAGTTCTAACTTTACCTTTCCAAGCCTTCTCTTCTTCCAAACACATCAACCACAATAGCATTAGTATTCTTAAGTTATTTCTACTGATTTCCAGCCACAAAACATCAAGAATTCAACTCCAAAATAGTCCAGCAACTACAACACTTCAACATGAAGTTCAACCTACTTCACAAGTTTCCTTTAAAAATCAACTAGATATACATGGATGATCTTAAATGCATATAGGATAAGTTAAACCTTACCTTGGAAGAAAGAATACTTGTCCTAAGCTTTAATTCAAGATCAAACAAGCTCTTTCCCCCAAAAAACAAAGTAGAGAGAGATAACTAGGTGATCTTGATATTCCAAGAGAGAAATCACCATACCGACTTGTGGATTTGGTCTTGAACCCTATGTTAACTTTTAGCGAGATCTTGGGATGATATTTTGGACCTCCTTCACGTTGAAATAGAGTGAGAGGGTTAATGAATTGTGCTTCTAAGTGAAATTAAGATATATCTATGTTTATATGGCCCCACTAATGGGCTTGGGCTAATGGGTCTTGGGCTGCCCCCCGACTTGTCCATCTCTATCATTTTCCATTCCCTTTTAATTTGATCCACAAACTCTAAGTAGGTGATGCACCTACTTGTCACCTACTTAATCAAGTAGGTGATTCATGTTGATCCTTTTTCCATTTTGAAACATGTGTCTCATCCTCATTAAATAATTTAGACATATGTCGAGTAGCTCAAGCCACTAGGACGGAAAGTAAGTTGGTGAAGAAGAAACGTCGGGTAGGGAAGCAACTCGTTTTTATTTGTCCAAAATCTTCTTTCTTGCTTTTAGGTGCATTTGTCCTCAACCTAGTCATTCGTATACTAAACGAAAATACAGATGTAATAACATTAGATCACTTTATATACTTTCAAAGAGAATCTCATTTTTGAGCTTACATCAATTGACTTATGGCGTACTTTCACGTACAAAACATGGAGTGTAACAATTCATGCCTTTTTGCGTTAGTCTATACTTGAGAAAGGGACCTAGTATAGTATAACTTAACTAACAAGGAATTAGGGTAAATAAGAGTTTGATTATCCTAATTAAAGGGTTCAAACTAGAGATAGTAAGAACCCGACTTGAGCTCATATCAATTATTTTGTTTGATACTCATTTGGACTTGAGAAAACAAAATTGGGAAAATTATCTCTTTGACCGAGAGGTATTGAGTGGGTAACATAGAGTTGAGAGCTATAAAACAGCCCAATCAACAAAAAAGGTATTAACGTATTTAACCCATTAAGCGAACACCTAGGTTATGGTCACATCCCTAGGCTTTTTAACTATTTAAAAAAAAAGACCAAAAAAAATTATTCGCTTCTAGATTCTTATCTTAGCTTACAATTGTTAGAGTAAAAGAAGAATTAGAAATCAAAACTTTTTATGGAAGTGCAAATTTAGTTAATCCATTCACTCTCGTCAAGTATATACTCCTAAAACCCATTGTAACTCCCTGTGGAAATCAACCCCGACTCATGTTTGGTGCTATTATTCAAACGATCGTTTTCACTCATTATTAAGTGCGGATTAGACGCGGATCAATATTTGGCACCGTTGTCGGGGGTTTAAAACGGTGTTAGCTATATATTTTTGGGTTCGTTTTTGGAATAACTTCTTTTCTTCCGTGTTACTAACTTGTGCGAGAAATCTTAGGTACAACCATGGCGAACAATAAGATCAAAAAATTTCCTTTGGGGGATACTTGAGAAAGTAGAGGAGGTACCTTATAAGACACAAGCCAATCGGAGAGGCCGGGTACCTCATGATAATGTGCCCGTTCACCCCCACCTCAACCAGGAGGGCACCTTCCAAATCACCAATGTGATTCTCACTTTGCTTGAGCAACGGGGATTCTTCACTAGCGCTCCAACACAAAATGCTTATAATCATTTGAAGGGCTTTGTGGACACTTGTTGGGGGAGCAAATAAACAAGCTCCGAGGATGAATCGAGGCTAAGTATTTTTCCCTTCCCTCTACGGGGGAAAACTTTAGATTAGTTGAAATGATTGCCGAACCATTCAATTCACACTTGGGATGAGTTGGTCGAAACATTCATTGCAAAGTTCTTTGCTCCCACACACATGGCCACACTTCGAGATGAGATCTTTGCGTTCAAGCAAGAGCCTAATGAACCACTACACGAGATATGGTAACGCTATAGAACTATGGTCAAAGAATGTCCCAACAATGATATGATGGAAAATATGATTCAACAAACCTTTTATTGTGAGATTAACACAACGAACCAATGTGTAGTGAATCAACTAGCCAGTGAGAACTTTATGACTACGCCTTATACGGAGGTGTGCAAGATTTTGGATGAGATGGAAGAAACGTCTTCGACTTGGCAATCCCGGGCCAATGTTCCACAATGTGACCTGAATATGATCCACCTTCACAAAGAATTGCAAGACCATGGGCAAGCCATTGCCGAATTGATAACTACCAAAACTGAACTAGCGAAGGCCAACTAAATGAAGTGCAAAATCCTAAGCAAGTTAATGCTATGGAATGAGTAAAGATGGTAGTTTTGAGCAAGATGATTCCTACGATGAACAAGAAGAGAAGGTGCAATATGTGACTATTTTTTAAGGGCAAAAAAAACAACTTCCAAGGCTCGAGCCAACAACAATGGAGACCTCAAAACAATCAAGGTAATTGGAATTCTAACAATCAAGGAAATTGAAGTGAAGGCAACAATCAAGGGAATTGGCATAACAACAACAATCAAGGAAATTGGAGTGGAAACAACCAACAAAATTGTGGAGGTAACAATCAAAGCGGATGGAACAACAATCAATGCAACCGAGTGTCGGATTTTCAAAGGCCCCCAATGTACCAACAACCAAGCAACCCACCTCCTTACCCTCCCATGGTTCGAGTTATTCAAACAATAATATGGGGCGTATTGAAAATATGTTATAGCAAATGATGGGAAAGAATGTCGATTTAGATGCTCAACCTGCCTCACACAACACATCAATCCGCAACCTAGAAGTTCAAATGAGGCAAATCTCTCAAGCTTCGTCATAAGGAGGCACTACCAAGTGACATGGTGGTAAACCCAAAGGGTGGTAAAAACACGGGACATGCCATGGTGGTTATCACAAGAAGTGGAAGAGGCAGGAATGCACCTACTTCAAGTGGAAGGCAACTAGTTGATGATGATCAAGTGATGCAAGAAGAAGAGATCACAAACAATGTGGTTCACCTTAATTATGAAGTTAGGATTGATATTGATGAAAGTGTGGAAGATATTCAAGAGGAAGTGAACCCGTCTAGGGAACACATTATTGACATACCGGAGCCGATAGTGCAAAAGGCTAAGGCACCATTGCCTAAGCCTCCACCTCCATAGCGTCAAAGACTTTACAAGAAAAATGGTGAGAATCAATTCAATAGGTTCATTCAAATGATGAAGAATCTCTCAATCAATATTCCATTAGTTGAAGTTTTTGAACAAATACCCGGTTATGCAAAGTTTATGGAGGATCTTGTGACAAAGAAGCGACCAATGAACTTTGAGACCATCAAGGTCACTCATCAAGTGAGTGCAGTTGTTCATTCGATGACTCCTAAGTTGGAGGATCCCGGTGCTTTCAAGATTCCTTATACAATTGGAAGTGTTGAGTTTGCTAAAGCTCTTTGTGATCTTGGGGCAAGTATCAATTTGATAACTTTTTGGGTTTTCAAGACTTTGGGAATTGGCAAACGAAGACCCACCTCTATGAGATTGCAAATGGCCGACCGTATCATGAAGAGGCCTTTGGGAGTGATTGAAGATATTTTGGTTCGTGTTGATAAATTCATTCTTCCGGCGGATTTTGTCATTCTAGATTGTGAGGTTGATTATGAAGTACCGATTATTCTTGGAAGACCTTTCCTTGCTACGGGTAAGGATCTTTATGATGTTGAAGTCAAATACCTCACTTTCCGGGTTGGTGATGAAAAAGTGGTATTCCGTGTGTATAATTCCATGCGGCAACCAAATAGCAATGAGGTGTATTCTTTTGTGGACTTTGTAACCGATGTTATTGTTGATTAAACAAGGGCCACAATCAATGTTGGTGATATGTTGAAGGGAGTCTTGCTCAACATTGATGATGTCGAGATGGATGTTTCATCGAATGTGTGAATTCTTTGCAAGGAATGGGGTCGTACAACTATTCACCCCGGAAATTATCCTTGGATCTGTAAAATAGAACAACTCCTCCGACAAAGCCTTTTATTGAAGAGCCTCTTACCTTGGTTGAAGCCATTGCCTCCACATCTTTAGTATGAATTTCTTGGTCCTTGTTCTACTCTACCGGTTATTCTTTCCTCTTGTTTGACTGACGTGTAGGTAGATTCTATATTGGCGGTACTACAAAAGAGGAAGAAGGCTATTGGGTGGACATTGGCGGATACTTGGTGTATAAGCCCCACTTTTTGCATGCATAAAATCAAGTTGGATGAGGGCGCCTAACCATCTATTGAACATCAAATTAGACTCAATGAGGCTATTCAAGAAGTTCTCAAGAAGGAGATTATCAAGTGGTTGGAGGCCAGGGTTGTCTACCTCATCTCCAATAGTTCGTGGAATTCTCCGGTTCGTTTTATCCCAAAGAAGGGGGGCGTGACGGTGGTCACCAATGACAAGAATGAGTTGATTCCTGCAAGAACAGTGATCGGTTGGAGGGTGTGTATGGAATATCTCAAGCTCAACAAAGTCACAAGGAAGGATCACCTTCCACATCATTTCTTAGATCAAATACTCGATATATTAGCGGGCCGTTCTTCCTATTGCTTTCTTGATGGGTACTCGGGCTACAACCAAATTCTCATTGCTCCGGAAGATTAAGAGAAAACAACATTTACATGTCCCTATGGTACTGTAACGACCCGACCGGTCATTTTGAGAATTTGCACTTTCCTCACCAGTAGGGCATGACTAGACCCGTATGATGTATTATTACTTATGTAAATCGTCGGTTTTGATTTTCAGGATAATCATAATAGATTTGGAAGAACAATTCTCAGCTTGAAGCTTTAAATATGAAAGGTTTGACCAAGTTTTGAATTTTTAGTATTCGATCTCGGATTTGGATTTTTATGATTTGGTTAGATCCGTTAGGTGATTTTTCACTTAGGAGCGCGTCCGGAATGTGATTTGGGGGTCCGTGGTAAAATTAGGCTTGAATTGGCGAAATTGAAAATTTGGTGTTTCTTGGCCGGCAATGGAAATTTTGATATCGAGGTCAGAATGGTATTACGGAAGTTGGAATAGGTTTGTTGTGTCATTTGTGACTTGTATACAAAATTTGAGGTCAATCGGACTTGATTTGATAGGTTTTGGCATCAAATATAGAAGTTGGAAGTTCTTAGTTTCATTAAGCTTGAATTGGGATGTGATTCACGATTTTACAATTGTTTGATGTAATTTGAGGCATCGGCTAAGTTTGTTTCATATTATGGAACTTTTTAGTATACTTGGTTTGGGTCCCATGAGGCTCAGATAAGTTTTGGAAGAGTTTTTGGAAGATTTTGGCGTTTTGAGCATAAGCATGTAATGATCCAAAGGTCCATTTTTAGTTCTAGAGATCGAAATTTGATTTCGAGACTTCCCAGATTTTGATAATGAATTATAGGAGTGATCTGAACAGTTTGGTATAATTTCATCAAGTCGCGATTGGGTTTTTGACGCGAAACATGAGTTAATTGTTTAACGAGCAAAATGGGTATCGCACTAAGCAAATCAGCTTCGAATTGAGTTTCGATTGAAGGGATATGTTCGTATTATTATTTGTGACTCATAGGAACAAGAATCATCGAATTCCGCATTCGTATGGTGGAGTTAGAGCCTTTTTAGTGAAAATAAACATTGTTGGTGCAACAGGATCTGTTGCGCACCTTTAGCGACCAGGTTCGACTCTTTTAGCAACGGGATTTGGGCTTTTAGCGACCCGATTCGTGTTTTTATTGAGCTGTCTTGCTTTTTTAGCTCATTTCCACATTTCTGGACAAAAAGAACACGGCATGGAGCGATTTTTGAGCGAGAAGTCATGGGAAACTTTGAGGTAAAACACTTGTGATCATTTCTACCCCATAATTGAACTATCATCGAATAATCCGACTAGATTACATGTTTTTTAGGTGTAAATTGGGGAAGTTAGGGCATGGGAAATTGGAGACTTTAATTGAGGAATTGATAGGGAAATTGTGGTCCGATTTTGATGTTCATGGTATGTATAGACTCGTGGGAGAATAAGGATTCCGATTTTGTAATGTTTATCGAATTTTGAGACGTGGGTCCGGGGGTCAACTTTGGCCAATTTCGGGATTTGTGCCTAATCTTGATAATTTTCGAATGGGTTTCGTCTCCCTAGCATATATTGATGTTATTAATCTGATTTTGGTTAGATTCGGAAAATTCGGGAGCCGATTCAAGGGGCAAGAGCATCGCGGAGTAGTTTTCGGGCCGATTTGAGGTAAGTAATGACTGTAAATATTGTCATGAGAGTATGAAACCCCGACTTCACACTGTATTACTATTTTGGAGTGGCGCACATACTAGATGACAAGTGTGTGGCGTACACCGATGGGGATTGTGACTTGGTTCGTCCCGTAGCAACTATTAAGTTGCGTATTTGATTATAAACCATATGATATTTCATGTTTAAAGATTATTACTATGTTTTGGGCGGAATGTCATATTTGGGCCTCATGCCATGTGGTTAGACCCCTTGGGGGATCTTTACTGCTATTTCTCACTTTGTTGACTTATGATTTACACTCAGTCATATTATGCTTAACTGATTTAAAACTCAGTCTCATTTACACTACTTTGATGCATAAAATGATATTTCTGGGTCGAGTACCCCGTTTTACTGATAGCCGAGTAGTTTTTGAGAGGTTTCTGACAGAGCGAGGACGAGAGCCTATTTGTGAGGATTATATATGGATCGGGATGCACGACGCAACAGTATATATATATATATATATATATATATATATATATATATATAGGGATCGGGNCGGCGTGCAACCCGATCCCTATATATATATATATATATAGGGATCGGGTTGCACGCCGCAGCGAGGTATGTTGGATCGGACTGCACGCCGCAGCGAGCCATATGGATCGGGCTGCACGCCGCAACGATATTGGTTCGGCCTGCACACTGTAGCAATATAGCATTTGGGCTGTAGGAGCCCCTCCGGAGTCGGTACACCCCCAGTGACCACAGATACCTATTGAGTGCGAGTGACGAGTGCCGAGTGCTGAATGCCGAGTTGTTGGGAGGCATGACTAGCTGTGAGGTTGCCCAAGGGGCTGATTATGAGTGATTGTGAAACATGTTGAGGGACTGATTCTGAGTGAAGTTATGCCCGAGGGGAGGTTTATTATTCATATTTTTGCCCGAGTGGCTACTTATGATTCATATCATTTCACACTAAACTTCTTGGACATTTTATTGAAACTGTTGGATATTACATTTTTTCAGAGGATTTTCACTGAAATCGGCTTTTTAAGCGTGATGATTTAACGTATACACTGTTGGAAAGAAAAATTGTGCTTATTGTAAATTGATGATTTAACTTTATGTGTTTCTTACTTCTCAAACATGATTTATTTTCATTACTACGGAGTTGGCATACTCACATTACTCCATACACCCTGTGTGCAGATCTAGGTGCTAGGTCAGAGTGAGTTGTCTATCTGTTCTAGAGACTTCACGGAGATTTTGCGAGCTAGTTGCACACGTCCACAGCCCTTCTCTCTCCTGCTTACTATTATAGAGTTTATTTTCAAAACTTGTATATTTTCTGTATATGCTCATGACCGGTGATTCTGGGGTCTTGGCGTTGTGTTTTAAACATATGGTGTAGCTTTGTCTGTTTAAAAAGTAATTTAAATGAAACCTTTATGGGTTATAAGTTTAGAAATGATATAAATGAAAGATTCTTTACGCTGAGTGTTAATTTGGCTGGCCTAGCTCCACGATAGGTGCCATCACGACTAGTTTAGATTTGGGGTCGTGACATGTACTTTTGCTTTCAAACGGATGCCATTTGGTTTGTGTAATGCACCGGTGACTTTTCAAAGGTGTATGGTGGCTATTTTCATGGACATGGTGGTGGACTACCTTGAAGTTTTCATGGTGACTTCTCGGTGGTTGGAGATTCTTTTGATGATTGTCTTGCAAATTTGGACAAAGTGTTGGCTAGATGCGAAGAAACAAATTTGGTGCTCAATTGGGAGAAATGTCATTTCATTGTCGAGGAAGGTATTGTCATTGGCCACAAAATCTCAAGCAATGGAATTAAAGTTGACAAGGTAAAGATTGAGGTGATTTCTAAGCTTCTACCTCCAACTTCGATGAAGGATGTGCGGAGTTTCTTAGGCCACATGGGTTTTTATTGGCGCTTCATCAAAGACTTCTCTAAGGTAGTGAACCCGTTGTGCAAGCTTCTTGAGAATGATGCTAATTTTAACTTCAATGATGATTGCATGAGAGCTTTTGAATTGTTGTAGCTCAAGTTGACAACTACTTCCATTATCATCGCTCTAAATTGGAGTGTCCCTTTTGAACTCATGTGTGATGCAAGTGATGTAGCGGTTGGGACTGTTTTGGGGCAACACATCAATAAAAAATTTCATCTGGTCTACTATGCTAGTAAGGCCACGAACAATGACCAAGTAAATGATACCATTACGGAGAACGAGCTTCTTGCTATTTGTTTTGCAATTGAGAAGTTCCTCCCGTACTTGATGGGTGTAAAATTCATTGTCCACATGGATCATGTGGTGCTTCGTTACCTTATAAGCAAAAAGGACTCCAAAGCTCGGTTGATGAGATGGGTGCTCTTGTTGCAAGAATTTGATATTGACCTCCAAGATAGGGAAGGTAGTGAAAACCAAGTGGTAGACCACTTGTCTCATTGGGAGGAGGAGGGGAGGCTGCATGATGCACTAGAAACCAATGACTCCTTCCCCGATGAGAAATCTAGGCAATTTCAATGAAAGATGTTCCATGGTTCGCGGATCTAGCATATTTTCTTGTGTGTGGAACCATTAGGGATGAGTTCTCTTCAAGCCAAAGGAAGAAGCTGAAAAGGGATTGTCAAGATTATTATTGGGATGAACCATACCTTTTTCGGATTTGTACGGAGGGGACAATTGAAGGATGTGTACCGGAAGAAGAGCAAGGTGAAATTCTTGGGGCTTGCCATTCTTCGTCATATGGTGGTCATCGGGGTGGAGCAAGAACGGTAGCCAAAGTGTTTCGTTGCGGGTTCTATTGGACTACTCCTTATGAAGATGCTAGTGAGTTAGGTAAAATATGTGATGAATGTCAACGGGAGGGTGGAATCTCAAAGAAAAATGAAATGCCTCTCACAACCATTTTGGAGATTGATATTTTTTATGTGTAAGGTATTGACTTCATGGGACCTTTTGTGAGTTCTTGTGGAAATACCTACATCTTGGTCACAGTGGATTATGTGTCCAAATGGGTTGAGGCCGTTGCTTTACCCAACAATGAGGCGATAAGTTTGGCTGTTTTCTTGAAGAAGAATATCTTCACAAGGTCTGGTACTCCACGTGCAATTATTAGCGATGAGGGGTCACATTTTTTCAACAAGGCTTTCGACACTTTCTTAGAAAGTATGATGTTACTCACAAAGTCACGACTTCTTATCACCCATAGCTAGTGGACAAGTGGAAGTCTCCACCCGAGAGATAAAAAGTATGTTGTCCCAAACGGTGAATGCTAATCAGACGGATTGGTCTAAGAAGCTTGATGATTCATTATGGGCTTACCGGACGGCTTACAAAATACCTATCGGAATCTCGCCATATTGGTTGGTGTTCGGGAAAGCTTGTCATCTTCTGGGAGAACTAGAGCACAACTTGATTGGGATGTAGCCGCTAACTTGAGGGTTGCACATTTGAACGAATTGGATGAGTTCAGGCACCATGCTTATGTGATTTTGTCCTTGTACAAAGAAAAGACGAAATATCTTCCTGAAAAATACATTTGGAACAAAGGTTTCAAGGTGGCGGATCTTGTATTGTTGTTTAACTCAAGGTTGAGGATGTTTCCCGGGAAGCTAAAATCCCAATGGAGTGGTCCTTTTGTAATTGTGGGTGTGACACCATTTGGTACAATAGACTTGAAGAACAAAAATAATGAAGTATTCTGAGTCAATGGTCACCGGGTCGAGCACTACTTGGGAAAAGTTGGAGATGGCCACGTGGTAGAAGTCACTCATCACACTTGCGGGGTTTTGCATCGTGCCACGACGTTAAATCAGGCTCTTCGTGGGAGACAACCCATGTTTCTTTCCTTTTTCTTTTGTAGTTAGGTGCTATTTTTATTCTAACTTTATTTGAAGTGTGCTACATGGGTGAGTGTGACTTATAGGAATTGTGGGCGAAAATGTGGCTAAGTGTTCAAAAGAGTGTGGACCGCACATTTTTAGGTGCCATAGTATATGAGCATTACGGTCACACATTTATCTTGCGGACGACAAAATTTAAATGTCAATAAAACCAATTCTCTGAAGTTTAAGCTTGTTAGTGCAGAGTTCCATCTGTGACCACACGAGACATCTGTAGCCGCACCAAAAATGTGCGGACCGCAGATTGGGTTCTCAAAAGTGATCCCCGGGTTAAAAAGTGCGGACCGCACTTGTTTCTGACCCCATTTCTTTTTGAACTGTATAAATAGAACAGTGATGAGTGGTGATTTTATCATTTCTTCTAGTCTCTTTTATTTATCTTTTGTATCCTTTAATTATAAAATGAGGTGATTTATGGTGTGCATTGTTAGATTTTCAGGTAAATGATGATGTGAAGAGAGTTGAATTCAACTGAAGGTGAATTGAGCAAAAAATAGTTAAAAGGTGCAAATTCCTTCAAAGATTCTGCATCTACGGAACACTAGTCGCTTTAGAATATCACATCTGCGAGGAAATGGTCCGCATTTGCGGAATTAAGCTGCCTTCCCTGGGATCGAATCTGCGAGAGAAGAACCGTTTGTGCGAGAGAAAAAGCGCTTCTACGGGAGCGCACCTGCGCTTAAAGTCCGCATATGCGATCGCACATCTGCGCGTGTAAGTTCGCTTCTGCGGAGCCAGTTTCTCATCAAAGGCGGCTGCTGCGATAGGTTATCTGCATCTGCGGAGCCGCACCTGCGAGAATCTTTCCGCAGGTGCGGTCAACAGGCTTTAGCTGAGGAAAGTGTTGGCATTTCACATTATCTTGATTCCAAACCCACAAATACATGATCTAGCTTTTTGGAAACACGTCTTTGGCTTATTTTTCAGTTCGTAGACTAGAGAACACATATTTTGGGGCTAGGGTTCTTGAACACACACTTGGGTCTTGAAGATTTGAAGCCTTTGGTTGAGAAATATCTTACTCATTAATGCTCATTTCTTCATTTCCTTTCTTTGTATTGAATATTTAAGTGTGTAGTATTTTTTCCAACACTTGACTCTTGTTTATGGAAATATTAACATTTAAAGTGTAGATTAAATATCTTGTTGTGCTTATGTATTGAACGATTGTTATTTGTTATGAAGTGAGTTATTATTTCTTTAATTATTATTGTTCTTTAATATTTCCAAAGGGATTAGCTAACCCTAGGACTCGCCTATTAACTTCAAATTTATTTTGGAAAAGATAATTTAGGCTTGCGAAAGATTAATTAACAATAACTTGAGGCTTTAACCCTCTCTTTATAGATTCTACCGAGGGATAGGATTGAACTACTTGTATCCATATTCGGGTGTGCTTAGTCTCTTAATTGTTTTAGGGATAATTCAATTAGGAAGTCGTGTTAGTTTTCGGAAGAAGCTAATATAGAATTATTACTCGAGGCTAATTAACATAAACTCGCTCATATTTGTTAAATCATGAAATACATTGGATCGTTACTTGAGTATAATTCCCGATGCATCCATGCTTGTAGCCATTGATCATTTTACTTCCTTTCTAGGTTAGTTTACATTTTCACAATTAGATATAAGTATGTTTTTCAAAATATTTCTAAGTGTTTGTCTTAGCATAATAAGTCATAATTCTCGTACATGCCTAATCACCTATATATTTTTCTCTGTGGGATTTGACCCTTACTCATAGTTGGGTAAATTATATTTCATGCGACCGTGTCCACTTACTCTTTAGTAGTGGATTTGGACGTCATAAAAATTAGCGTCGTTGTCGGGGAACAATTTGGCGTATTTAGGTTGTTTGAGAAGTAAGCATAAGTGCTTTGGCCAAAACTTATAAATATTTGTGTAATTATTTTTCTTATCTTTGTTTATTTTCTTAGTTTTTGAAAAATGGCATCGTATAATGAAAAGTGGTCGGATGGTAGTTGTTCATACTTAGTTGACCCTTGTCCTTATTGTGGAGGACCACACTCGCGGCAAAATTATTTAAATTCTTCTAGGGGCGGATTGGGTGCACAATTTCAACCCCGTGAGTTGAGTATTTGTGATAAGTGTGGTTGTCAAAATGGTCCTTGGGATTATTGTGCCTATTTTTCCTTCCCTTCCTCAATCCCCTCTATGATGATTGTACTTTTTGTGATGACAAGTATAGGGACATGGAAGAGGAAGAAATTGAGCATGGTCAAAAAGGAGAGTTCAAGCTCATGTTAGAATGCCTACTTGAAGGAGGAAACAAAGAGCAAAATGTCTTGGAAGAGCTTTTGGAAAATAGCCTCCAAAATCATTTGGCGCTTGAAAGGTTGCACTTACAAATGGGAGAAATGCTTGAAGTTTTAGAGGTCTAAAAAGCCTCGGAGGTGAATGATAGCCAAGAACCTTCCTTAGAGGTTGAAGCCGAAAATCTTTCTTTGGCACTTGATCAAAATCAAGAAGAACTCTCAAATGCTCAAAATGAGAAAATGATGCTCATGATGGAGGCCATTCTTGAAAATAAGGAGAAGCAAAACTTGGCACTCGAGGACTTAAAAAAACCACTAACTCAAAATGATGATAAAATCCGCACCTTGAAAAATCAAATGAAAATATTGGTTGAGGCTCACTATGCCCTCCAACTTGAGAGTGTGGAAAGAGATCAGAAGAGCCCAACATCGGGGAAGAAAGTGAGCTTTATTTTGAGGAATCAAGAATTGAACATCCGCCAACCGACTCCATGAGTGTTAGTGATGCCAAGAAAAATATGGAATTAGTGTCAACCGGTGTAAATGAAAATATGGTTAAATTTGATTGTATTCCGGGGATAAAAGAGGATGTCAAAATCCGGGAAGAATTGCAATTTGGAGGCTTCATGTCACATTCCAAGATTTTTTCAACATAAGAATTGTGTTGTGATATGGGAATTGAACTACACGAGTCAATGAGTTATTGTAAGGAGGAAAGGCAAAGGCCATACATCTTACAATTTGAGGGAACAAGAAAGAAAAATTATATTCCTCACATGAAAGCCAAAAAGTGCAAAATGAAAAAATTAATGCTTGGCTTGATCATCTAATTACCACCCCCCATCGCTCGTGGTCACAAGCTTGATTCCAAGTTAGGTGCCCAATTCATATCATCCAAGTGGCGAGAAAAGTGGTAAAGGTTATTCGCGTCGTGCCACGATGTTAAATGCGGTGCTTGGTGGGAGGCAACCCATCATTTTTAAAAATTTTGGTCGTTTTTGAAGTTTTCTTCTTTAGAATAATTTATTATGTTATCTTAGACTAATCTGCAAAGTTTCAGATTTTATAGAGTTGGATTGAGGAGTTTGAGGTGTTGAAGTTCACAAACACATTGACTAAAAATCTGTGCACCAGTCATCTGGTGTAGCCGCATCTACAGAATTTTTCTCGCAAATACAGCCTCGCAGAAGCGCCAATTGAAGCGCAAATGCGAACAAATCGCAGAAGCGGTTCTTCAGCCGCAAAACGCTCACGCAGAAGTGTTATCTTTTTCGTAGAAGCGGTCGAGCGGGCAGGTGACACTCTAATTATTCCCCAAATATCACAACTACCTCTATTTTGTCACGCTACTTCTCTTCACTACTGCTCACACTTGAGTTCTCACACACAATACACACAGGTATGGTTCTTAGTCCCTTCATCTACTCCTGTCTTCTACTTCTCTTTTCTTCTTCATCTTCTTCTTCATCTCATCTCTTCTAAAGTCCCATTTTCATTTTCTTATTTATTATCACTATTAGTTTTAGGAGTGAGGGATATTGGTTGAGAATGTGAATATGTGTGCGGTTGTTGGTGAAAACAATTTTGGGGGAATTCTGAGTAACCTATTTGTTTAATGAAGCATACCATCTCGTTGCCTGTCATGTGTTCAACGAATTGTCCGATAGAAGTTTGTCGCTAATTACCATAAAATCAGGTGTAATAGAGTTGTAAGATCATGTATTGCACGAATTTAGAATTCTTGAGTATAAATTATGTGCTAAAATCATGTTTAAGAAGTGAAAGAGTCGAAAAATTCTGGGTTCATGAAACCCCTGAAGAACACCGTCGAAGCGCAAATATTGACGCATCTGCGAGGCCCTTTCCGTAGATGCAATTTCTGGTCAACTGGGCATGTCCGCAGAAGCGGAGACAACTCGTAGAAGCGGGACTGCACATGCAATCGCTTTTCTGCATTTGCGGAAATTGGGCAGATTTTGCAATTCCAGTAGCTTTGCAACTGGAGCTTCCAGGGCCCATCTGACTTGATTCTTTGGCCTAATTGCATTGTTTTGAATTGCTTAACATGATTCTAATACCCGAATAACATTTTTTTGACTTTGTTGAAGGTACTTTGAGCTAAAATGGACCTGAACATGAACCAAAACATTCCGACGATATTATGACATCCTTCTCACAAAAAGATCATGCTTGAAAAGGGGATTTCCAAGGAGAAATTGGTCGAGCTACTCCCAAAATTCTATGGCCGTCTACAAATCTTTGGCTGGTCGTGCTTCATTCCTACTCTGTGCAAAGCCAATGAGGAGTGGGTTCGTGAGTTTTACGCAGATCTTAAGCGTACAAACTTCGCCGACCCACAACTCACCATAAGGGGAAAAATAGTGAGGTTTGGGACTGAACAAATCAATAACATTTCGGGCTTCCTGACCATTCACTTGAGCTGGTGCGAGAAAAGGATCATTGGAACAACGGAGAATGGCTTATTTGTAAACTCTATCCTGCAAGCATGAGAGAAAAATGGGCCAACAAGAGAAAGGGTTTGAAGTGATCGACTTCACAGCTGAAGCTAAAATGTGGCTCTACATACTCTACAACAGGGTATCACCCTGTGGAAATGTTTCAGACATCTCATACACAGATCCTTGATCATTGCATGCAGTCTAGACAGCATTCTTGTGAATGTCTGCCACTATATCATGCGGTAGCTGAGAGAGTACTTGCTCGATGATAGCCCAGGGTTGTTGTTTCCTTCACTGATCACAGAGTTCTGTAGGTGGGCAGAGGTTGAGGTGCGTAGTGCGATCATTGGTTACCGGCCAACAAACCCTTTCATATGTTGAAAGTAACGGGGCAAGGGTGGTGCAGTAAAGAGCAAGAAGAGGAAAGTCACTTAGGGATAGGATTAAACTACTTGTATCCATATTCGGGTGTGCTTAATATCATATTTATTATAGGGATAATTCAATTAGGAAATCTTGTTAGTTTTCGGAATAAGCTAATGTAGAATTATTACTCGAGGCTAATTAACATAAACTCGCTCATACTTGTTAAATCATGAAATACATTGGATCGTTACTTGAGTGTAATTCGCGATGCAAACATGCTTGTAGCCATTGATCATTTTACTTGCTTTCTAGGTTAGTTTCCATTTTTGCAATTAGATATCAATATTTTTTCAAAACATTTCTATGTGTTTGGCTTAGCATAATAAGTGATAATTTGTTTACACGCCTAATCGCCTACATATTTATCTCTGTGGGATTCGACCCCGACTCATAGTTGGATAAATTATATTGCATGCGACCGTGTCCATTTACTTTTTAGTAGTGGATTTGGACGTCATCAAACAGTAGGGCTCATTTTAGATGTTTCCCTCTCTGAGCTAAACACGGTGCTCTGTTGAATTTTCTTGGAGATCTAACTATCTGGTATGCTTTAATTTCATGTTAAATTTTCTTTGTTAGTATAATTTTTAGACTTTTAGATCTTAGGCCATTTGTTATTAGAGTTCAAGTGTGTGTCCATGTGGGGTAGATCTGAACTGGGTATACTTGATGCATGCTTTAATGGGGTTGGTTAGTACAATTTCATGTTTTTATAATGTTTTCATGTCTAATTGTGCGAGAAATTGAAAAACCTAAGTAGAAAAATTTGTCCCTGTACGTAACTTTTGAAATTTCTGGCCGTACTTGAATTCATGAGGTCCGTAGATGTGGAATTTGGGCAACTCAGTAAAGAAGCAATCTGCGGCCGCAAGTTAAAATGTGCTGACCGCAGAATTCCCTTCTCAGCCGCAGATCAGCCTATTATCTATCATCAGATATTCACCATTTTAAGACTCAGAAGTGCGGCACGAGTCAAAACGTGCGGACCGCACATCCATTATGCAGCCGCATACTAGATTTTTGCAAACCTCAAGCCCTCATCTACAGCCGCAGGTTAATGTGTATGGAACGCAAACTCCTTTCCCTGCAGGCATGACTAAATCGTACAACCCCCACTGTGTCTCATGGTTTCTCCTTTAGTTACATATCTCCCGTATGTGTTTGAACATCCAATTGCAACTAAGAATCTCCTATGTTGGATACAAACAATTGTTCGATCAAGAGGACGAGGCGATACATCAAAAGGGAGAGGTGAATCTTCTCGAGGTCGAGGCAAAATAGCCTTACCCCTTTTCCAGCCAAAGACGATAAGAACGAAAGTAACACCCGACAGAGCAAGAGGTGCAGACCTCTCCGAGTCTAGCTCATATGTCCCATCTAGGGAAGTGTTAGGGGAAATGATGCGAGGCTAGAATCCATAGTTTAATATCGAATATACCTTACATTTGATGTGCTTTAATGATAAAAATACAATTGTTATGTGCTTAATAGAGTTTATTTCATGTGTAGGTGAATTGGAGATGGAAACGGAGCTAAAGGGATGCAAATACGTCGAAAATACGCAAAATGAGACCCGGGCGATAGCCGGGCGTTTACCCTTAAAGCCTGACCCTACCTGGAGTTAGGGGGGTGTTTACCCCATAAGGCTGGGCAGCCCCTGGCATTAGGGGGGCGTTAGGGCCCAAACGCCAGGCCTGCCCTGGCCTTAGGGGTGCGTTAGAGCCCAAATGCCCGGGGTCACAGTTTCGGCCGAATCCGAGTTTTGACGAGTTTAAGTGTTTCCCGGTCTAAATAGAAGTCCCCTACACGGTTAGGGTTCGCCCTGAACATATAAATAGTCACCAAACAACACAACTTAAGGGGATTCAAAGACGACGGAAGGCATTCAAATGATTCAACACAAGAAAACACCATAGAAGTGACAAACATTGATTTCTACATCTAGTATTCATTACTTTATATTTCAATTATGCAATTTATTTTAGTTTTAATTCTCCATAACATGAGTAGCTAAATTCTTTAGTCTAGGGATTTGGTATAACCTGTTGGGGATGAATGCATTGTGATGTTAATATATTTTTGTTGATTAACCTCTTTTTGTTCAACTACGTTCTTGTTGTAGTTAATAGAATGGCCATCAATTAGCTGTGCCTATTTATTATGTATCTACTTGAGAGAGAATAAATATTTAGGCAATTGATTGAAAAACACTACTCCCGGAGTATAGACGAAAGTCATAACCGAAGGTTTAGAGGTTAGATTAGAGATAACGATACCTCTGGTGCAATCGAAAGTGAACTGTATTGCGATCTAGCTAGTGTAACTTGAAAGATTGCATCTAGTAAATTATCATAATTACTTGAGATAGATTTATGATAGGTAGATAATTCATGATTGATAGAGATAGCCAATTAAACTATAAGAAATATCCAAAGAAGAATTCACCAACGGGGGAAACCATAACCGTAGACCCTTTATTATCATTGTTTACATTATATTGTGAGTTAATTGCTAATTTATTATTTTTTTATTAGACTTAGTAAACATCACCAATTTATATTCAAAAGTCTTGAGAAAAGTGATTAAGTAACGGTTAGTATTTTATAGACTCAATTGATACGTAAATTCCCTGTGGGATCGACTTCGGGCGTAATACCCCGGATTATATTTGCAACGCCCGCTTAGTCTTCTACAAGACATAGTTGAGCGTGATCAAATTTTNGTAATTGAAGCCTTATCAGACCCTGAGAAAGTTTTCAGGACCATCAACCGAACCAATCGAAAAAGCGAACGCCAACCACAAATTGAACAAATTGAAACAGGCATGGAAGATGCACATAAACGGAATAATAATTGGGATGACGTGGTAGACCAAGTCGCTCAAATAGGGGCAGAGGCTCCTCTATATGACTGGGCACAACCCACAGCTGAGAATTTGGCTACGGCGATATTGGTTCCATAAATACAGGTCGAGTCCTTTCAGATTACAAATAATATACTGCACTTATTGCAGAACAAAGGACTATTCTTAGGGACATACATTGAAGACCCCCAGGAACACTTGAAAAACTTCCTGTCGATCTGCAAAACACAGAGGCAGCCCAACGTCACTCAGGAGGCAATAAAACTGTTGTTGTTTCCATTCTCAGTGACTGGTGCTGCCCAGACTTGGCTTAACTCACTCCCCATCAACTCCATTACTACATGGGAGGAGTTAGTCAAGNCTGTACACATCATGGTATTCCTGAGCAAATGTTGGGGCAGCATTTTTACATGGGTTTGGATGATACTGTGAAAGAATATGTTGATGCTTCAGCTAGTGGAGCATTCCTGAGCAAATCGTGGAGAGAGAATCAAATCTTACTTGATAAAATGGCACAAAATTCAGGATGGACAACAAGGAATGCACCAATTACTCCTGTAGTTCATTCAGTTCCATTCAATCCATCTAACACTATTGCAGAGAACGTGGCCACCTTGATAACACAGATGAGTATACTTACAAAGAAGGTGGAAGAATCGGGACAAAAACAGTAGGTGCACATATTTGACACAACCAATGGGGGCTTGTGCACATCTTGCATTAGTCAACCACTTGGTAATCACTAGAATGCAGAAAAGCATCCTCCTCCTTACCCAGAAAATATGAATTATGTGTCAAATTATGGAAGCCAGAGACAAGGGGGGCAGAATTGGGGCCAGCAAGCCCTATCATATAGGCCACCTCACCAACAGCAAAATAGTGGAAATATGGGTGTCAGGGGACCGCAAGGTAATGCAGCACCGTGTCAGAGGCCACAGGGTTATAATCACCAGAATTAGCAACAACCTTACTACCCTCCTCAGCAACAACAAGGGGGAAGGCAAGAAGATGGGTTTGCCAGGTTAGAAGCTATGATGCAGCAGGTAATTGGGTCAAATGCCAAAATCAGTGAGAGAGTAGATATTCATGATGCAGCTATTAAAAACATTGAAGTACAGTTGGGGCAGATATCTATGGCAGTGAACAACCGGCCTCCTGGAACTTTACCTGCAGATACTCAGATAAATCCTATTGACCAGGTTCCAAGGCAGCTGATGGCAGTGACTCTTCGCAGTGGCATAGAATTAAATGTGGATATGGAAAGAACTCATGAAAGCAGGCAGACAGAAACAGTGGTACCCATGCAGGTTAAACTTGATGATTCAGCAACCTTGACTAAGGCAACAGTGAAACCTAGTGAAGAAGAACCCGGTGCATAAATTGAGACTGAAAAAGAAGTGGAGATGACTCAGAAACCGGTAGTTGAGGTGGTGGCTGAGAAAGAAAAGTCCAAAATCACTGGAAAAAAGAGACCGCCAGCTCCATTCCCAAAGAGGCTGGCTAAATATCAAAAGGATGAACAGTACAAGAAGTTTTGGACATGCTAAAGCAGATACAGGTAAATATTACATTGATTGATGCATTGAAAGAAATGCCTGGGTATGCTAAAATGATGAAAGAATTGATGTCCAGAAAATTTGACTTCCAAGATCTAGCTACTGTCACCCTTACCCAGACTTGTAGTGCAGTGGTGACACACCCCATTGCTGAAAAGTTGTCTGACCCAGGGAGTTTTACAATTCCCTGCACCATTGGCAACTTGACTTTTACCAAAGCTCTATGTGATTTAGGGGCCAGCATTAATCTGATGCCGCTGGCCATCTATAAAATACTGGGAATTGGTAGAGCCAGGCCCACCTCCATGCTGTTGCAACTTGCTGAGAGGACGGTGAAGAGACCGTCGGGTATTCTGGATGATGTCTTAGTGCAAGTGGGGAAGTTTGTATTTCCTGTCGATTTTGTCATATTAGATTGCAAGGTAGATGAGGAAATTCCCATAATTTTGGGGAGGCCATTTTTAGCCACAGGCAGAGCTCTGAATGATTGTGAGACTGGTGAACTGAATATGAGGCTTAACAATGAATAAATCACTTTCAATGTTCAGAAATCTATGAGGAAACCCAGTGAGTTCGCCAACTGCTCCCTGATTGATGCTCTGAATGCGCTACCAGAAAAAGATGATGCTCTCCTGTCTCGTCGAAACCCTTTGGATGAATATTTCATGAATATGGATGATATGAATGGTGAAGAACTAGCAGATTGGGTGTTAGCACTTGAGGAAAAATATGCATGGGAACAGGCTCTCGAATTTGATTCATTACATTTAAAGAAAAGTGAGAACGTGCAGGCCAAGCCATCTAGTGAAGCACCACCCATGTTAGAACTGAAATCGGAGGATGCTGATGTGGTAGAAAAGATACTAGATTTAACCAAAGACATCGATGATACATACTTTGTTGAATCTAGTGTCGCTATTGTTGAGGATGCTGGTACACACCCCAACCATATGTTCAAATTGTGTTTGGGTAATAATATGCAAATAGAGTTATCNCAACCATATGTTCAAATTGTGTTTGGGTAATAATATGCAAATAGATTTATCCGAACTACCTGATGAGTTGAGAGATAAAGAACAAGATGCCTATATTATTGAGTTCTTCTTGCCAGAAAGTAAGGAGTACACATTTTGTCGCAAGGTCAAGAAACGCAAATTATTACATGGTTTTATTGGGCCGGGCAGATGTGTTCAACCACCCCATGAGCATCATCATAGAGCAAAATCAAATATGGGGGTTCAATTCAAAATTTCAAAGTGGAGGCATAAAGTAATTAAAGCATGTGCTCAAAGGAGCACGAAAGCGAGGGGATGTCGACACTAGTGGACCAGGGAGTTTCTTACACCTTCCTTTTATTTCATGTTTTGTCTATATGTGATGCACTGAGGACATTGCATGATTTAAGTGTGGGTTGTTGTACATAATTTTTGTGTTTTGTTGTGTGCATTCTTATTAGTAGTTTTAGTGGTTCCTGTTGATGAGTTTTTTTATTTATTTTTAAAATAAGTGTTTTTCATGTGGGGGGCGTTAGGGCCCAAACGCCAGGCCTGCCCTAGCCTTAGGGGTGCGTTAGATCCCAAACGCCCGGGGTCACAGTTTCGGCCAAATCTGAGTTTTGACGAGTTTAAGTGTTTCCCGGTCGAAATAGAAGTCCCCTACGCGGTTAGGGTTCAACCTGAACATATAAATAGACACAAAACAACACAACTTAAGGGTATTTGAAGACAACGGAAGGCATTCAAAGGATTCAACACAAGAAAACACCATAGAAGTGACAAACATTGATTTCTACATCTAGTATTCATTACTTTATATTTCAATTATGCAATTTATTTTAGTTTTAATTCTCAATAACATGAGTAGCTAAATTCTTTAGTCTAGGGTTTTGGTAGAACCCATTGGGAATGAATTCATTGTGTCGTTAATATATTTTTTTTGATTAACCTCTTTTTGTTCAACTACGTTCTTGTTGTAGTTAATAGAATGGCCATCAATTAGCTGTGCCTATTTATTATGTATCTATTTGAGACAGAGTACATATTTAGGCAGTTTATTGAACAAAACTACTCCCGGAGTATAGACGAAAGTCATAACCGAGGGTTTAGAGGTTAGATTAGAGATAACGATACCTCGGGTGCAATCTAAAGTGAACTGTATTGCGATCTAGCTAGTGTAACGTGAAAGAGTGCATCTAGTAAATTATCATAATTACTTGAGAGAGATTTATGATAGGTAGAGCGTTCATGATTGAGAGAGATAGCCAATTAAACTATAAGAAATATCCAAAGAAGAATTCACCAACGGAGGAAACCATAACCGTAGACCCTTTATTATCATTGTTTACATTATATTGTGAGTTAATTGCTAATTTATTATTTTGTTATTAGACTTAGTAAACATCACCAATTGATATTCAAAAGTCTTGAGAAAAGTGATTAAGTAACAGTTAGTATTTTATAGACTCAATTGATACGTAAATTCCCTGTGGGGTCGACTTCGGGCGTAATACCCCGGATTATATTTGCAACGCCCACTTAGTCTTCTACAAGACATAGTTGAGCGTGATCAGGAAACTCAGCTTCTGTTCAAGAGGAGCATACATCCACTCAATTAAGGCCGCAGGGGAGATACCAGCTCAAGGACGAGTCGTCTTTATCTCACAGCACTTCCTACGGATTTGAGAGTGCTAGTAAGGCTTCTGAGCCATTGACTACACCAATCCCTAAGTCACAGGTCACACATGATATCCCTGATAATGGTAGAGGGGGTGATGCTAGAACTTCGGGGCTTGAAAGAACAAATAAGAAAGAGGTTTAGGAGGATCACTTCGTCAGCCTGGCCGCCTTCACCATCTTCTGTATGTGGTGGACAGTAAGGTAGCAAACTCTTGAGTGAAAATTTCTGTTGAAAGATTTGGAGAAGTACAACCTCGCTATATTGAGATTGTTCAGGGCACGAAGAGGTAGATGTGGTTCAGCCATAGTATTGAGGATGCCAAAGAATACCTCGTCCGTAAATTCTATGCTAATGTGGCTTATATAAACAAAAGGGATGAAGGTGACCAAAGTATGCAACCTCAAAGTGAGGTTTAATCAGCATATACTAAACACGTACCTGGGCTTCGAGGATGTTGAGCCGACGGGGTATTTGGAGAGAGTGCACATTGAAGGAGGAAGTTCGTCCTTTGCTAGATGAGATCATAGCACCACTAAGGCCACCACCACCATGGATTGCTGTTGGGGTTCCCATCCACCAGAACACTTTGAGCTTTGAGGCAAAAGGGTGACAAACCTTTGTTTGTAGCAGGTTGGATCCATGCCATAATGAGACTCACCTTCCTCTTGCTCGGGTAGTTCTTGTGGATTCCATCATGTCCGGTTACCCAATCAATGTGGGAGTCATGATGTCGGCCGACATTCCAGTGATTGCACAGCAGGGCCGCTCGACTTACCCTTATCCCAACACTATTATAGAATATCTCACTGATGCAAAGGTAGAGACGGGCGACTTTAACACTAAGGTGAAGGCAAAGAAGACCATCGATTGGTATTTTATGATGGATGCGAGCAACCAAAAGAAGAAAGTTCAGCCTTCTACTACCACATGCCAGTTTGATGAGCCAATAGTGGTAGCTTCTAAGGCAACTGATCCACTTCTGTTGAGCCTTCAACCAGTGCCACTACTATGTCTCCACCATCATCCACAGATCCTACTATAACTCCTTCCACAACTATCATGGACACCTTGGTACAGCACGGGTCAGTGATTGGGGAGTTGGGAAAGGAAGTAAAGAACATGAGGAAGTCCCAGGTGATCAATAAATCAGTAGACAAGCTCCGGAGAGAGATGACTAGACTTGCTACAGATGGTGACCTTCCCTTTGACATGCTGCTTGACATGCACCAGTCTGCTTGATCTTTCAACACTATCTGCACGGGTAGTACTAGCTAGGTAGTCTGAAAAGCCAGACCTTGTTGCCGACACTGCTGAGGCAGTGTGTGAGATGTTCACAAACCCATCCACACCTAGATTTGACAATGACGAGATTCATTGGACCATAGTGATCTTTGGCAATCATCGAATGGTTGAATTGGACCATAGTGATCTTTAAAGTTGAATGTGGTCGTTCTAGTCCCTCAACTCTATCCTCTTTTATAGTATACTTGTGTGAGGGGTGATATGAATTGTTTCTAGTCCAAGTATCCGCGCAAAGGGTCTAGAACTTGTCCCGAATGTGTTTCAAGGCGAAATCCTATGTTTTTCTTGGTTTGTGAAGTGATTGTAGGCTTTCCTTGGCCCGTTTAATCCTTCTATTTCCAACCAATGTCGTTATCCCTAGTCAACCCCTTTGAGCCTCTAGCCTTTCTCGTTCGATAATCATGTTTTAAACCTTTACCCATTTTGTTGTGACCTTCTCTTGGCACCCGGGACTTTCCTTAACACTCATGTGAAACATGTGGCTTAAAACATAAGCTTAGGGGAGAGATGAGAAATCTGAAAAGGTATCAAGGCAGAAAAAAAGAGAAAATAAAGTATCTCTATGAAAATAGAATGCAAGGAAAGGAAATAACAAAAAGGAAAATACAAAACATGAATAAGTGGAAGGGTTGATGGTCTCCAAAAGAGGTAATGATCCCTAGCATGAGCAATCAAAAAAGGGAGAAAAATAATGAAATGAACAAGAAAGAGTGATGTTAAGTCTCTCTAATCCCCAATGAAAAGAAAATTTATCTAAGAATTGGCAATTGTGGGCCGAGAAATGGAAGTGTAGAGTTCTTAAGGAAAGGTGTAACCACTTACCCATAGGATATCCTACCTTAATCCAAAAGCCTTCATTAGAACCCTAAAGAATTCCTACTTGATTTCAAACCGAGTGAGCTTACATTAGTGGCGATATACATGAAAGGCAAGCCTATTGTAACAACCTGACCGGTCATTTTTGAGCTCTAGCGCGTCGTTCAACTCCATTTCAAGTAGTATGACTTGTAGGTGTGGTCGGAATTGAATTTCGGAAAGTTTAGAGTTGATTTGGAAAGAAAATTCTCATTTCAGAAGCCTTAAGTTGGAGAAATTGACTAAGATTGGAATTTTGAGTACACGAACTCCGAATCAAGATTTGAAGGTTCCTGCAGGTTTGTATGATGATTTCGGACTTAGGCGTATGTCCAGATCGGGCTTTGGATAACCCGAGAGCGTTTCGGCGCATATTGTGGAAGTCAGCATTTTAAAAGAAATTTCCTAAGTTTGGCTTGAAGCGTATTTTAGTAATATTGATGTCTGTTTGAGGTTCCCAGCCTGGGAATAGCTCCGTATGGTGATTTTGGAGTTGTGAGCGCGATCGGAAGTGAATTCGGATGTCCGTAGGTCATTTTGAAGTCATTTGGCTAAAGATAGAAATTTGAAGGTTTTTGATAAATACGATCGGAAGTGGAAATTTTGATGCTGGGGTTGGAATGTGATTCCGGAAGTTGGAGAAAGTTCGTAATGTCGAATATGACTTGTGTTCAAAATTTGAGGTCAATCGGACGTGATTTGATAGGTTTCGGCATCGGATGTAGAAGTTGGAAATTTCTAAATTCATAAAGTTTGAATTTTAGTGTGATTCGTGACTTTGGCATTATTTGATGTGATTTAGAGGTTCGACTAAGTTCGAATGAGGTATTAGGACTGGTTGGTAGGTTCGGTTGAGGTTCGTTCCTTGTGAGGATTGCTGGTTTTTCTGGTGTGAGAGCAACAGATATTTACACAATGCGATCGCATGAGAGGGTCCGCGATCGCACAGTGCAATTTGGGAGGCTGCTGGATTTTCTCTTATGCGATCGCAGGTAAGCGTATGCGATCGCACAGTGCAATTTGGGAGGCTGCTGGATTTTGGCATATGCGATCGCAGGTAAGTGTATGCGATCGCACGGAGGGAAAAAATGAGGCTTCAGGCTTATGGCTTGTGCGATCACGAGGGTATATGTGCGATCGCACAGTGTATGTTTAGAGGCTTCTGGGAATTTGCCTATGCGATCACGGCTATAGGAGTGCGATCGCATAGAGAGTTGGTCTGGGCAGTGAACTATTTTACAACGGTATTTTGGCCATTTCCTCATTCTTTCTCATGGTTGGGGCGATTTTGGAGGATTTTGGAGGATTTCAAAGGGTGATTTTCATCAAGCATCAATAGGTAAGTGATTCCTTCTCATCTAAAGTTAAATACAAGGTATATGCATGGATTAAAACATTTAAACTGTATAAAAATTGGGGTTTTTGGAGGAAAAACCTAGAAATTTATTTCGGATTTCTACCACGAATTTGAGATGGAATTTAGAGTAAATTATATATTTGAGCTAGTAAAGCTATGGTAGAGTATATCTTCGAGAAATTTCGAAATACGGGCACGTGGGCCCTAGGGAATTTTGGTCAATTCACTGAGCGGAGTTGGGAAATTATATAATTTGAATTGTTGCAAATATTAGAGTATATTTTTCATTGGTTTGTCGTTATTTGGATAGTTTTGGGGCGTTGTGCGTCCATTGGAGTCGTCGGAAGGGCTTGGAAGCCGGTTATGGACTTTCGGAGCGAGGTAAGTCTCCTTTCTAACTTTGTGATGGGGAATTGTCCCCCTAGGTGAACTAATTAAGTATGTGCTATTATCTTGGGGGGATGCGTACGCACGAGGTGACGGGAGTCCGTGCGTAGCCACTATTATGTCATGTTCGGGTAGTCTAGGACCCACTAGCATGATTTACTTGTTGTACTGGTGACCTTGTCAATAAAATATCATGTGATTCTTTCAATTAGTATCTAAATCTCTGAGAAGGATAGAGTTTACTTTTCTTAATCACCTAGAAGGAGAATTGATTCTTCCTTGGATAATTGTATTTCGGATAAGCCTATCGAGTTTGGAACCATGTCGAAATTGGCAAGTAAATCTCCAGAAAAGTTTTAAATATTATACTCATGTTTATTAAAAGGAGAATTTTTTCACTTCATTGAACATCTACTTTTCCGAATAAAAATGTGGTTTATTGGTGTGAATATGTGTAACTTTGGGTGCCTGAGTCGCATGTATGATTTGCGAGCAGGATGACCCTGTATTTATGTATATTCATATGAGCACCTGAGTCGCAGGTATAATTCGCGAGCAGGTTAACCTTATTATTATTATGTTGATCGCGTCGCATGATTGATTCGCGATCAGGGAAAATAGATGCATCTATGGTTCGGGCCGTTCGACCCTCGGCATTGCTTGCACATGATATTTACTGCATATTTGTTGTGATTTATACATGTTTATCGGCCTAAGAAAGTTTTAATGTCCAGTCATGAGGAAGGAGAATTTATGTGTAAAATGTGAAATAAGTCTGATGTTTCTTATCCCGGATTATGATTTAAATTGTCAACTGAAATGACAAAGATTTAAAGTGTTAAATGTGGAAGGAGTTGATATTATTTATTCTTGATTTTAATAAATTGTCTATGACATTCATGCTTTGTGTCTCACTTGAATATACTAAATTGAACTCTAGCAAGTGTCTAATTCGACCTCTCGTCACTACCTCTTTGAGGTTAGGCGGGCGACTTACCGAGTACACGTTGTTTTCATACTCATGCTACACTTGCTATGCATTTTCATTGCACAAGTACTTTCGTTGCGACGTGGCTGGTCTGGAGACTTAGGCAAGTTGCATCATCTGGAGGCGATCCGCAGCTGACAGAGTCTCCCTCATATTGTATTTATTTCCATTTTAAATTCCTTGTCCAATTTGTATTTCGGACAAGCTTTGTAATGTTTGTGAAATTCTTAGAATCTGCTCATGTACTTGTGTCACCGGATTTTGGTATGGGTTTGGGATTTAACTAAATAAATGGAATATTTACTTGTCGTATTGATTTGATAAATATTTATTCGTTTTTATGACTTTTAAGTGAAAGGTAACAATTTTCAAAAAAAATGTTAAAACAAGAAAATATATCAACTAATTGAAGAATGGCTTGCCTGACGGTGGTGTCCGACGCTATCAGGACCTTAATAGATTTCGGGTCGTGACACCTATGGTACTTGAATCCGTACTTGTGACATTCTCTTATGAGAGACGAGTGAACCTTTCATGAATCCTAAGATTGATTTTTAATTTTTTAAGTAAGCTTGTCAAATGAAAAGTACAGGAGTAAGAGTTTGGAGTCCACCATGACTTACATGATAGAACAAGAGTCCTTGATGAGTAAAGTCGATTCTTGAAGCTCAAATGTCACATTAGAACTATATGTGCATGAATGTTTGACTTACCATCTTATTGATAATGCATGAGTAGTGTGGGTAATTAGTGGCCCCAACTGATGTGTGAATGGATCACCTATGACTCGCTGAAATGACCCTTAACTCTAGGAGGTGGGAACTAATTTATTTTCTTGAGGACAAGCAAAGACTTAAGCTTGGGGGAGTTGATAAGTAGTGATTTTGACTACTTAATAGCAACTTTTTTCTTTTGTTTTAGCCTGATAGTATTGATTTATGTTCCCAAAACTAATGAAAATATGCAAATTGCATGAAATGTTGGAAGTTTGGTCTCCCATGATGAAATCCAACTCAAATAGGAATGTTCTGAATCTCAAGGCAATAAAGGGGGAAGTATCAAATAAGTGCGGCTGCAGAAGAAATTGCGGACCGGAGAATTCCATCCGCGACCTCATACCAAGTGAAAGAACCCAACAGGACTTTGGCCAATGTACGGACTGCACATGAATCGTGCAGCCACGGAACAGGGCCAAGTTCAAAGAGTGTGCTAAAGACCAAGTACCGAAGCCTTGTTGAAGTGCAGACCGCACAAGAATAATGCAACCGCAGAAGATGTTTCGCAGCCGCAATCAAGAAATGTATTGCTGCAGAATCAAAGCTCCTTCCAACTGAAGAAATCTGCGGACCGCGCATGGAGTTGTGCGGTCGCAGAACCTCCTAAGGGGCATTTTTGTCAGCTAATTTTTGACCATTATAAATAGATAATTTCACATTTTAAGGTCAAGTTTCGAAGTTTGAGTTGCTGTAGTTGTTAAATTTTCTCATTTTAGGAAGTTTGTGATTATTTTACTATTTCAACATTGTTTCCTCCGTTCCAGTTTATGTGAACCTATTTTCATTTTGGTCTGTTCCAAAAATAATGACCCCTTTCTAAATTTGAAAATAATTTAGCTTAAACTTACAATTCTATCTTTAATGAGAAGCTTTTATAACCATACGAATATTTTGGGCCCCTTTTTCACTTGTTTAGTACCACAAATTCTAAAAGTCTTCATTTTTTCTTAAACTCTGTGCCCAGTCAAACGGGTTCACATAAATTGCAACATTGGGAGTCTACTTTATCATTTTAATATTTGATTATGGGTTTAATTAGCATTTATTCTTTATTTTCTTCATTTCCCACTATAAGTAGCTAGATTCTTACTAGGGTTGTGACTCAACCCTAGTGTGTAAACCTTATGAGTACTTAATTTAATGCTTGTTTTTGGTTGTGTGTTGAGTACTTAGCTTAGTTGATGCTTCAATTTTAGAATTAATTGTTGCAAACATTGATTCATACCTTTTTGACTGAGTCTCTACTTGAGAAAGAGGGACCTAGTCTAGGATAACTTGGCTAACAAGTAATTGGGTTAATTGAGAGTTTGATTAGCCTAATTAAAGGGTTCAAACTAGAGATAGTAAGAACCCGACTTGAGATCATAACAATTATTTTATTTGATACCCATTTGGACTTGAGACAGCCAAATTAGGCAAAATCTCTCTTTGACCAAGAGGTATTGAGTGGGTAACGCTGAGTTCAGAGCTATAATACACCACAATAAACAAAATAAGTAATAACGTATTTAACCCATTAGGCGAACACCTAGGTTATGGTCACATCCCTGTGCTTTTTAACTATTTAAAAATAATACCAAAAACAATTACTCACTTCTTGATTCTTATCTTAGCTTACAATTGTTAGAGTAAAAGTAGAATTAGAAATCAAAACCTTTTGTGGAAGTACAAATTTAGTTAATTCATTCACTCTCGTCAAGTGTATAATCCTAACAACCAGTGTAACTCCCTGTGGAGATCGACCCTGACTCTTGTTGGGTACTATTCTTCCAACGACTGTTTCCACTCACTGTTGAGTGTGGATTGGATGTGGATCAGCATGGCAACACCCTTCATGCTTTTCACTCTTCGTCACTTTGCTACAATAATATTCCAAGTACCAATGCAAGGTGGGAAGCAATTTTTACTTCAATCATAGTGTTATGATAAACAAACTCAACTTTCAATATCCTAACAACTTCAAGGTAAACAATAAATATGAAGGCGAACAATCAAAGAAATAATAATCTAACTATGGCATGAAAAACATAGTCAATGATGTAACATAGTACAGTAAATCAATTTCTACCCACATGCTTTAACCCACCGACGACGCATATATACTCGTCTCCTTACATATACGACGTTCCCATATATAATCCGCTTAGCAAATAGACCAACAAGTCCTATTTCCCTTGAGTCAAAGTTAACCACGATGCCTACCTCTTCCCGCAATCAAATCAATGCTCAACCCCGGGTTTTCCTTTAGAATTGGCCTCCAAACCAATCAAACATAGCCAAATATAGTTCAAATAATTCAAAATAAGCTTTAGAAACTACCCAGGGGTGAAATAAATTTGCAATTAGTCAATAAAAGTCAACCTCGGGCCTGATCGGTCAAAACCTGAGATTCGAACCAAAGCCAGATTACCCATTCACCCCACAGACCGGTTATATAATTTATTTCGAAATCCGACCTCAGTTTGAGGTCTAAATCCCAATTTTACAAAATCTCTAATTTCCCCAAATTCTTGACCATGAAATTCATAGATTAAAGAGTAAAATCAATGGGTGATTACGGAAACACATCAAAACAAGTTAAATATAATCAACAAATAAAGTTAGGATGAAAATCTCCTCTAGACCGAGCTCTAGCTTTCAAAAATGGTGTTTTGTGAAATAACCCCGACTTTCATCTTTTAAAATACCTGAGTGCCAGGTGTTCTGCGCATTCGCAAAGCACCTGATGCGTTCGCAAAGAACACTGGCCAAATGGACATCGCGTTCTCGAAGACCTTCATGCGTTTCTAAGTCATCCTCATCCTAGAATCCGCCTTCGTGACCTATGTGTCGAGTTCGCGTAGAAGGATTCCCCGTGCCCGCCCCCTGCCAATCAAAGCTACGCGTTTGCGTGAGTCTATTCGCGTTCGCGAAGGAAATCCCCCTAGGCCTTCGCGTTCACAATCCGCCTCTCATGTTCGCGTAGTGTAACAAATCTATCCCCATTTTTTCCCCTTTGCGATCGCGGGAGAAGCTTAGAGATCTCAAAGAACAAGACACCATAAGCAAAAACAAATAGTTACTACAAGTCCAAGAATGGTCTGAAGCCTCTCCAAAACTCACCTATGACCCCCGGGCTCCAAACCGAACATGCACACAAGTATAAAAATATCATATGAACTCACTTGAATGATGAAAATTCAAAATAACATTCGGAACCACGAATCGGACATGAAAACCCATAAAATTCAAAAGGAAACCAAGAGTAGCTAGAAACACAACCAAGTATCCGATTCTTACCAAACCAACTCGGAATTATACCAAATCTTATAGACAAGTTTCCAACAGCAAAATGGACATTTTCCAAGTCCCAAAACCAAAATCTGAATCCAATAATCATAAAGTCAATCTGCGGTCAAATCTAAGGAATTTCTAAATATTCAAATTGCCAATTTTCGTCAAATCAACATAGAAAACTCAGAATTAAATACCGAGCATATGCCCAAGTCCAAAATCCCAATACGAATCTACCGGAATCATCAAAATACCGATTCGGGGTTGTTTACCAAAAATATTGACCGTGGTCAACTTTAGCCTCATCTTTAGTCAAAATTCTCATTCTTATCAAACTTTCACATAAAACATTTCGAAAAGCGACATGGATCATGCATGTAAATCAAGAAATATTAAATAAAGCTATAGGAGTTCACGGATCATGCCAATTAATATTATTACTCAAAATGACCTATTGGGTCATTACAAATACGCTTCGCATTCGCGATACTACCCTTGCGAACGCAATGAACTCACATCTCCTATTGAACCGCGATCGCGAACCATAACTTGTGAACGCGATGAACAAACCTCTCAACCCTTCACGAATGGGATTCTCCTCTCACAAACGAGATGAATAAGCAACCAACAGCTCCCAATACTCTACATGATCACATCCTTACTTGGCGATCGCGTAGAAGGCTTGAAACACCAGAATCGCAGAAAAACAGTTATGCTAAATAGAGAAGAAATTTACGAAACTACACCAAAACTCACCTGGGCCCCTCGGACTCTGTCCGAACGTATCAATAAGTCCCAAAACATAACACATACCTACTCCAAGCCTCAAATTACACATAACAACATCAAAACGGCGAATTACACCCTAATTCAAGCTTGATAAACTATTTCAAAGAGAATCTTTAACTTAAGTAGAACAAAGAGAATCTTTAACTTAAGTAGCACTATATCTAAACAGATTAATAAATCTAATTTGAAATTTAATGAATTAATGATAAGTTTCACGGCCCATTTTCTCCTATAGGCCGTGATGGGGCCCAAAAATACCGCTAGGCAAGCCAACAATGAACTAACTCTGTGATCTTTTCTTTTAGAAATTTGAAATAGTTGATTTTTAATTATTTCGAAATCAAAAGTGAAAAAGTTAGTAAAATGATAAATTAAAATTTTTTAGAAATAATGGAATGAAGTAATTACACAAAAACAAACAAGTATCTACTCGAATAAACCTCCAAGACCTGGTGTCACAAGTGTATGAGCTACTAATAGAATATACAAAAGAGTACTACTCTACTGCCTGAAATGGAATAGATAGAAAATAAAGCAAAAGAAAGACTCTAGCTGCAGCAGAAAGGGCTCGGAAGGCAGCTTACCACTAAGTCTCGTAGTAATCAAGGATGTGCACCGGACTGATATCCAAATGCACCTGCCTCAGATCCTGCACAATTAGTGTAGAAGTGTAGCGTGAGTACATAAATAACATGTACCCAGTAAGTATTTAGTCTAACCTCGAAGAAGTAGTGACGAGGGGTCGACTCTTACACTTACTATGGGCTAAAAATAAAATAAAGAAATTATAACTAAGCAAGGACTATATAAATACAACTAAAAACACAATAACAAGAATAAATGAAAAATTCCTTCACTAATAGTAAGGACCAATTAATTTCAACTATTTAAGAAATTAATCTCTCAAGCCAATGCAACAATATTATTTAATAGTTGGGTATCAAGAATTATTACACACAAATTATGTCGAGGTCGTACGACCTGATCCAACATACAAATAAATAAACTGTGCACTACCGAGGGTCGAACGACACGAACCATATATGCATCTATTCTATTACCGAGGCATTTGGCCCGCTCCACAAATAGCGAAAATACTGTATAAATAACTGATTCAAAGATTATTAAGAGGCTAATATTCAAGGAAACATCAATTCTCATTAACGGTCAAGTAACCCGTCCAAAACTCAAGTAAGTGAAATTCGACCTTTTATAATTCCTTTATCAAGTTCCGATATGATCTAAGCATTTAAATTAGCAAGTAAGGTGCAAATATCGCAAGTATCACATGATTGGGTCCTAAACTACCCGTACATAAGCATAATTAGTAGCAACGTATGGACTCTCGTCACGTCGTGCACACGTATCCCCTTAAAATAGGAGCACATATTAAATCAATTCACCTATGGGATTAATTCCCTCTTACAAGGTTAGAAAAGAGACTTACCTCGTCTCAAAGCTTTTTTCCGGTCCAAAATTCTATTTTAAACCCTCAACTCGGTGCCAAACGACTCGAAACTAGTCAAATGTTATGTAAAATAGTCAATACATATTCAAAAGTTCTATCCTAACTATTAAAGTTATTTTCCAACCCAACTTGAAGAATTCCTAAAATTCACCCCCTAGGCCCACGTACCCGGATTCTGAAAATTTTCGAAGAAAGTTGTTACCCATAACCCCATGAACTCGAATATATGATATTTACCCTATTCCACAATCATTTTCGCGGTTAAATCCCATTTTTATCAAAACCCTAGGTTATCCTCAAAAATCCCATAAATCCCACAATTTTCGATGTTAAATCTACTTATGCTTCATGTATTGAGCTAAATAATCGATAAGGATCACTTACCTCTTGATGCTGATGGAAACCCTATAAAAAATATCTAAAATCTTCCAAGACCAAGTGGAAAATGAGGGAAATAAAGCTAAGTCCCGCATTAAAAGTTGTTGCACAGGTCGCAGATGTCCCATTTTGCGACACCTGGTTCGCAAATGCGAAGCTGAGCCCCCTGTTGATACCCAATTTTTTCCATGTATATTTTTAAAATTCATATATACTTTCAACATAGTGCATGATCATCAACCAGTATTTTTCCATAATTTTCTGTAATTTTTAATGGATTTTTAATCAATTTATTCTAATATTTTATTATATAAATAATTACTAAATGCATCACAAATGATTTTATAATGATTTATCACTTAATTTTTATCATTTATATTCATATTGAGATTTAATAATTTTATGTATAATCAAATTTACATCTTTAGGCTACAATTACAATAACTTTACAATAATAGCCCATATATGCATAATTACATTATTTACACAGAAAATGATGTTTTGTATTTTTATAATATTAAAATTATTTTAAATCATTTTCATATACAAATAGCATTTTTATCATTTATTAATTATTTTTATAAATTATTTTATTAATTTAAATAGATATTTAAAACATAGCCCATTTCCTAATTAATTTTCAGACATGCCCAGCCCAATGCCCTATCCAGCCCAATTACCCTAACCCATTACCCTAACCCAACTACCCATATCCATATCCTTTCAATAACCTTCCCCACCTAAAACTCTAATCCTGGTCGTTGACCTCAGAAGATCAACTACCCTAAATCCTCCACCCCTTTTTAATTAACCAAACACCCTAAAACCTAAGACATTTCCCCCTACCCGCCGTCTTCTGATCCTCTCTTCTCCTCACCCTCTCAAACCCAAGCTCGCCGTCACACACTTTCTCTTTTGATTCAAGGGATCCTTCCTTTATTCCCTGCCTTATTTGGCTTTATTTCTTTACTGGCTACCCGATCTTAATGTTTCTTAACCAATTTGCCTCAAAAGGCAAGTGTATCCCAAGAGACTCGAACCATATTTGGTTCAAAGTCTCTCATATTTTGATTATTCCGTCTATGTTCATCCCAAAACCTGTGAGTACGAATATTTTTCGTATTTTTCAGTTGGTGTTTCGAATCTCTGGTTCAAACCATATTTGGTTTAAATTCTGTTATTTTTAGTACTACTATTCGTCTATATTTGCTCTATAACTCCCGAATATGGCTATTTTTGGTTGGTTTGTTACTTACCCTATATTTAGGGTTCAGATCTGAAACGATTTTTTATTTTTTGCTTTGTATTTCTTCGTTAATATCCCATCTCTATATGTTATAGTATTTTTGTTATTATTTTATGACCGATTTTATTTACCCTAAAACTAGGGTTTTGGTTTCAACGAATTTTGCAAAAAATATTTTTAACCTTTAAACATTTTCGTCTCTGGTATCTATTAGGGTTTTCTTATTTAGTTTTCACTGATTTTACTTATTATATGTCTTTGTATTTTTGCCTATTCTCTTAGGGTACCAATTATTTAATTGTTCATTGTATTGTTTCAGCATGTTTGCCTTTTACTCTGGCAAAATTGCTAATTGATTTTACTTACCTAAATTAGGGTTTGAAACTAGCATTTCCTTTAGTATTGGTGTTTTATTCGACTTACTTGTTCTTACCTTATTTTCCAGTATTTGATTGTTAACTTGGCCTACTTCCCTTAACCTAACTAGCCTGATTTTATGATCTGATTATTGAAGTTGGCTTCTAATTGATCCTAGAATTATTTCTTACCTTATTTAATCTAGTACTTGACTACTGATTGATTCCATACAAGGTTTTCCTTAAATTAAGTGGTACTAGCCTGACTTTACTTGATTTTGTCTTGTTAATTTATTCACGCCGACTCTAATTGATTGTTAAGTTATTTTCATACCTTATTTAGGTAGGACTGGTTCATTACCTTATTTTTTTACTTCATTGAGTGCTATTTAAACCCCCTCCTCACTCTCTTTAGGAAAACACTAAAAACTCTCTAACTCTCTTATCCTCACAAAAGCTTAAGCTCTCTTTGTTTTCTCTTGTTCTGTTTTTCTATGCTAAGTTCCTATTATTTGGCCGGCTGAAAGCCAAGGCCAAATTACTCTGGAATTTAAATGCTATTGCACTTTATTTTCTTTCTTCTCAACTAGTATGCCCTAGCTTTTGCAATTCCATTCTACATGCTTTGTTCGATTAGTTTGTTTCAATCCTCAGCATTATTTTGTCTTTTATATGAGTACATATCCCATCTAGTAACAATGTTAACTTAAGTTATTTCAATAATGTGAACCCTTTCCTAAGTTAATTTTATGTTTAGTCTGTTTCTTGTTCTGAACTTTGCAAGATATTATAAGCATGTAACCAAATATATTTGTGGCTTAATTCATGGGTTCTGTCTGTTTAATTCAAGTGTTTCTGCATCTGTGTTTAAGCCATGAATGTTTCACATACTATCATGAATATTTAGCCTAATCAGATGTCAATTTGTTTGAACTATGGCTGAACATGAACTTTGTTTCTTGGTGCAGTTCTGCCTGCAACTCTATGTTCTGAAATGTCCTTCTTCTGAAAATTGAACTATTTTAAAACCTGCCCCCTTACCCTTTATGCACTGGATTTTAAACTCCTACTCTTAGTCATTTAGGTTCTCACCACCCCAGTGTGAGCACTGCCTAGGGTCCTTGAGACTCCTTTGAACTCTGACATATTGGGGCTGGTTTTCCAATCTTTTATGGGTCATTTTCTGAATGTGGATCTGGTGTGAGAATTGACCTGGGTCCCTGAGGCCCTTGTGAACTTTGACACACTGGAAGCCTGATTTTTAATGTGTGATGGATGGATCACTACTATGCTCCTAAGTTGTTGTGATTGAAGACCTGGTTTCCGAGTTTAGATTGGGTCTATGAAGGCTCCCTATAGTGTAATTGTTATTATTGTTTAATTCATTCTGGGATGTAATAATCTCTGTACTAACAGATTTGGGGTTAATTAGTAAAAGTTGGGGGGAGGGGGGATTTATTTTATCTTTGTTAAAACTGGGTAGAAATCATGCCTATAGGATTTAATTAGGTTGATTGAATCATGTGAGTGTTATACTTGTTTAGAGATCTTGCCCATAGGATTTTCCTGATTTTTTTGATTCTGTATTTTTACATTTGCATACTAGAGATCCTGCTTATAGGATTTTTCGTTTAATTCTGCATTAGAAATCCTATTCATAGGATCTACACATATTTTCAACCAAACGTGCATTAGTGACCATGTCTATATGATCTTTTTTTGTTTGAGTTGATTATCTGGCAATCTGTTTAAATTCTGTCCATACACAATTAATAGATATCATGTCTATAGGAAATAAAAAATTAGTTTTAACCTAGAGATCATGCCTATTGGATTTAAAGCTAATAGATATCATGCCTATAGGGTGAAATCAGTTTCAAATTTAGAAATCATGCCTATAGGGGTTTAAATCAATTCATCAATTAGAAATCATGCCTATATGGGTTTAATTCAATTCAGCAATTAGAAAGCATGCCTATAGGATTTTTAAAAGGAATAAAAAACTGTCTTTATGAATTAAAATCAGTAATACACTTAGAAATCATGTTTATAGGTCTGTAATTAATAGACTCGTAGAAATCATGCCTATAGGATTCTGTTAATCAATTCTGAATTCGACCAATTCTAGTCATCACTTAGGCAATCTGTAAGACTTACTAATGATCCTGGGCTTAAAATTGTTACATAATACTGTCTGGAAGTGCCCAGATTCATGCTGAATAAAATAAATAGGCAAACAAATAGGTCCAAATGCTCACCTTAATAAAACTGCCTTTATATTATGTTTCTGCTCATATAGATATCATGCCTATAGGATTCTAAAATTAACAAAGTTTGCTAATTTAATTGCGTGCTTTTGTTGTCTACGTGTGGAGGTCAATGTGAGCCCGTATTTGTTCTTTATATGAAAGTCCTATTTGTCTTTTGTTTTTCGCCTAGATTTCTCATTTTAAGTAACATAGGTCGGTCTAGAACCATCCTAAATAGAGGTCCTAATACCTCCAGGGCCATAGGTAAGGGACGGGTAGTGCATGCATAAGGAACGGACTAGAAGCTACTAGAACACTTAGGTAACAACTTAAGGATAGTAATTGGGTAGTAAGGAAATGATAGCCCTGCGCTAATGCTATGAGTAACACCCCAACTTGGGGAAGTTACAAAGTATTGCATGGAATTATCCTGTAGGCTAAAAAACTTAGGACCCCCTTATAATCCTGTTTAAAGTAATTTGTGTTGTCCAAATTATTTTCTTCCCTTTTTAGACTAATTCACTTAATTTAAGTTCGGTAGGGACCCACCATTGTGGACCTCGAGGGGTGCCTAACACCTTCCCCTCAAGGTAATTTGAGCCCTTACCCGATCTCTGGTGATGCAAACTGGTTCTATGAGTTAATCATTCTAGGTGCCCTAACGCACCTCAATTCGTTAGGTGGCGACTCTTCCAATTCCTTACCCAATGCCAAAAGGAGTTGTCCCAGAAATGTCGAAACACGATTTCACGAGAAAAGGGGGCGCGACAGCATGGCGACTCTGCTGGGGATATTTCTAGGCTCTTACCATAACAAACCTGATTTTTGTGAATTAGTCTTTAAGAATGCCTTTATTATTCTGTCAATACTTGTATACCCTTTCCCCTTCCCACTTTATGTGGATTTATTTGCCTATCTTCAGTTATTTACGATTTCTCTTTCTTGTTTTATTACTCTTTACTGTGGAAACTGACTTGTCTCTTTGTTTTCTTTCTTAACTGCTTTTATAATTATTGAATACCGCATTTATCATTTTTCCATTATGCAAATACGTGACAACATGTTTTATGTTGCATAAATCATGTCCAACATCATATTCCACTCGTGCGTAATTAATACCATAGCAATGTTTGTTGAGTGTTTGTGCTCTTCTTATATCATCCTATTTGAATTTGGAAAGTCTTATTCACGATAAAACTGGTCGATCAGCGATGCAGTCGACGGTTCCGTGCCTTTCCCCCTCAAGTCGTGCGCTTGAGGGTACCAGTCTAGACTTCTATAGAAACCTTACTCTGATTATAACTATACATGCATCATGGTCAAACCTATCATGGGTTAATACGTTGTCCACATAATAACCCTTTAAAAAAAGCCTTTTCCAAAGTCTACCGGGGTTTCCATAATCCTAACAGACGCAACCATGATCTGTGCATTAATTTGGAGAAATAAGTGCCAATATGCTAATCATTAATATATATAGTCGATTCTGGAAGGGGAAAGGGTCTAACTCTATTTGTTTTGCAGAAAATGAGGCACGAGTCACCAGGTTCGTCATGGCTCGTAACATACCACCATTGTTGCTAAATTGGTGGAAAGAACTTCCATTGATTGATAAAAGCCATGTGAAAAGAGTCCTTGGAAATCTACCTTCCTTGTTAGATATCCAACCAAACAACATGTTGATCGAAGCTGCTACTATGTTCTGGGACAGAGAAAGGGTCGTATTCCGTTTTGGCACCATAGAAATGACCCCTCTTTTGGAGGAAATAGAGGGATTCGCTGGACTACCTTGGGATAGTCCCGGTTTATTGGTGCCGAAAAATCGCACTCCTAGAGGGTTTCTGAAAATGATGGGTTTGAAAAAGAATGACGACTTGGTGTGTCTGAAGAAGTCCTATGTACCATTTGACTTCCTTTATGAACGATATGGTCACAGAAAATCCTACCGTATCTTCCATGACGAGTTCTCTATCACTTCCTGCGGTTGGATTCATCGCAGGGTTTTCGTGTTTATCGTCTGCTTCTTGGGTATGATAGTGTTTCTAAGAAAAAAGGACAGATTTTACACCAAACTGGCCATGGTAACCAAAGCTTTAATGGGGGGAATCGAGGGACAAACATATACTATTGTCCCTATGCTTATAGCAGACATATATCGGGCCTTGGATCACTACCAGAAAGGGTTCAAACACTTTGAGGGTTGTAATTCGCTACTACAAATTTGGTTGCTAGAACATTTCCAGAGAGGTCAATACTGCCAAGAGTTTCTGCGAAGATCCTGGAACGATCACATAGCCTTTCATCACCCCAAGAGAATGACTTTATCCCAGATAGGTTTGCTCAACCGGAGAATGCTATAGAATGGGTGCAATTTTTCGACAACTTAATTGAGGACCAGGTTCATTTGATGTTTGAGCGGTTCCCCAACAATGATTTCATCATCCGATCTAGGGATGCCCCACACTTGGTTTTGATTGGGTTAAGAGGTATACACCCCTATGTTCCTATCAGGGTCATGAGACAAGCTGGAAGAAAACATATTATACCACAAGTCTCCAAAATGAGTCACTACAGGGCAGATTTCCAAGATGATGACATCCCATATAAATGTGAAGCTCAACATATGTGGCACTTGAAGATTATTGTGGAAGTGACACCATTGAGCCGGATCGATATCACGCAGGGCATGTGTACTTTTAACCATCATGGTTAGAAGATTGTATAGCAGGAACAGTCGAGCCCGGGGTCGGTCGAGGGAACAGAGTCGTAGATGAGGCTGCTGAAGCACCGGTGAAGTATAACAGACTGTGCAAAAGGATTGGTGAGTCTGAGGTTGAGCGTCTGGAACGACACAAAACTAATGTGGAATTAATAAATGAGTGGAGGGAAATGGATATCATATCAAATGAAAGGCTAGAATATATGATCGATGGAGCCAAGAGAACCAGGCCTGGAGAAGGTCCTTCTGGGTCCAAGTAGATTAGGCTTATTTGTCTTGCTTTTCAAATGTAATAAGGCCAAATTCCATTAGTGACTGTCTTTATTGTCGTTTTAGATTCGTCTTATTTATTGCGTTAATGAAATGAGGCAATTATTGGCATTAAAATTCTCCAAATCTACTTGCCTCTAGGCCTACCTCGGGCACAACGAGACTCCCAAATTAGGACGCAAATTTACATTCCTGCAATATGTGTTTAAATACTGCAAACATTTTTAAGAACTCTCACTAACTTGGTTACCTTCTGTTTTTCTTTCTTTTTGATTATTCCCACCCCCTAAGGTTCGTTCACACATACTGGCATCATCAGCTTACCACACCATATCCAGAGGCCCTCCACCTCCTCCTCCTCTTCCAAGTGCATCAAAAGTCACAGGGAATGCTAAGATGGACGAAATGAGTTGCATTAGAAAAGACAACCCAACACATGCTGAGAATGTGGAAACTTCTGATGGTCAGAGTACTCCGGCACCAAATGACTTGGTTTCGCGGCTTGAACAGAAGATACTTGAACTAAATGGTGAGATTGAGCAGGTCCGTAATTTGGCAAACCTCTCCCTCACACTAAACGTCCTAAAATTTCAACCATCCAAATACCCAAAACCCAATACCTCCTTAGAATACACCCAACCAACGCCCGCAGAATCTCCCGCACCCCACCAATATGCAAAAACTCCTCAAAATCCTAATCCTTTACCCATACCGACATCCCCTCAACACCAGCATCTCCCGACTCATTGTCCGCAAACCACTTATCACACTCCTCATAATACCCCACAGCCTACCCCCGATCCTCAAAATTCAACCAATGATCACCACTACACTCAAACCATAGACATTCATCAAAACAATCCCATATGTGGAAACCCTACCTCACTCCACTCAACCAATCTCATATTACCCACTTGAGCAACCAGTGCCGCATTTGAGCCAATCCTTTCATCAGGCCGATACAATATGGGGATCTGAAGAAGAAGAAGAAGAAGCTTTGGTCTTGATGAGGAATTTGTTCTTAGAAGATAAAGATATGGATTGCAGTGTGATAGTTGAGGAGGAGAATGAGGAAGGCCCTACTATCCAGACAGTGGAGAGGGGAGCATTCCTTAGGAACTGGACTGTCAAACATCAAGGGCCCGATGAGTGCCGGGGTAGCAAGGCTAATAGCATTGTTTAATTTTTGAAAATGATTTCCTCTTTTGCATTTTGCTTTAAATAATATTTTTAGTGTTCCGTTTCGAAAATCATTATTTGAGTTATTGAAATCATTTTGTTTGACTCTTTAAATGGCTTGATATTTTATTATTACTATTTTCCTTTCATATCTTTATCCCTACAACATTACTATTTCTTATCTTGATGAACCAACGACCGTGACATGTAATGAGACAATGCAACAAAAGGACAGTGACTCGGAAAAAATAGAAGATGAGGATGTAATACCTGAGGAAATTGTCAGAGAAGTGGAGAACTTTGAGAACAAGCCCAAGTCCAACATGGACGAGACCGAGATAGTCAACTTGGGAGATTTCGAAGCCGTCAAGGAAACCCGCATAAGCATCCATTTGTCACTGTCAAAGAAAGAAGAATACATTAGGTTCCTTAAAGAATATGAGGATATCTTTGCATGGTCATACGACAATATGACAGGGTTGAGCACATCCATAGAGGCTAACAAGTTACCTACAAATCTAATGTGTCCACCAGTGAAGCAAAAACTCAGGAAATTCAAGCAAGACATGAGCCTGAAAATCAAGGAGGAAGTCACTAAGAATACCAAAGCCAAGGTCCTTTAAGTAGTTGAGTACCCAACTTGGTTGGCCAATATTGTACCAGTTCCAAAGAAAGATGGGAAAGTCAGAGTCTGTGTTGATTATCGGGATTTAAATAGAGCAAGTCCCAAGGTTGATTTCCCTCTATCAAACATACATATTCTTATTGATCATTTCGCCAAATAGGAACTCCAATCCTTTGTAGATTGCTTCACAGGTTACCATCAGATTTGGATGAACGAAGAAGACACAGAGAAAACAGCCTTCATTAGAATCTGGGGAGTGTACTGCCACAAAATGATATCGTTCGGTCTGAAGAATGCTGGGGCCACCTACATGAGGGCTATGACAACGATCTTCCATGATATGATAATAAAGAAATAGAGGTATATGTTGACGACATCATCAAACAAATCAAAGAGGGATACAGATCACATAGCATATTTGAGGAAATTCTTTGACCGGCTACGAAAGTACAATCTAAAGTTAAATCCCGCAAAGTGTGCATTCGGGGTTCCTGCCGGAAAATTGTTGGGATTCATCAGCAGTCGCCGAGGAATAGGGTTGGACCCGTCAAAGGTTAAATCCATATGGGAATTACCACCACCAAAAATCAAGAAGGATGTGATGAGTTTCTTGGGACGTCTCAACTACATCAGTCGTTTCGTAGCACAATCCACAGTAATATATGAGCCAATTTTCAAAATGGTGAAGAAGGATGTCGCAACCAGTTGGACTGAGGATTGTCAAAAGGCTTTTGAAAAAATCAATGAATACTTGTCCACACCACCATTCTTAGTCCTGCCAAAGGCTGGTAAACCACTACTACTCTACCTTGTAGTGTTAGATAGAGCCTTCGGTTGTGTTCTGGGACAACATGACGAAACGGGAAGAAAAGAGCCGGCCATATACTACTTAAGCAAGAAGTTCACTCCTTATGAAACACGGTACTCTCTGCTAGAACGCACTTGTTGCGCTCTAACCTGGATAGCTCAAAAGCTAAAGCACTACTTCTGTGCCTATACTACATATCTCATATCAAGGATGGATCCCTTGAAGTACATCTTTAAGAAACCCATGCCTACTGGGAAGCTAGCCAAGTGGAAAATCTTGCTGAGTGAGTTAGACATTATCTATGTAACTCAGAAAGCAGTCAAGGGACAAGCATTAGTAGATCACCTTGCTGAAAATACTGTAGGGGGAGAATACGAACCCCTAAAAATGTATTTTCCTGATGAGGATGTATCATTCGTAGGAGAAGATATTGCTAAAGTCTACGATGCTTGGAGGATGTTTTCCGATGGAGCTGCAAATTTTAAAGGAATGGGTATCGGAGCCGTATTGGTATCATAAATCGGTCAGCATTATCCGGTGTCTGCAAAACTCAAATTCACATGCACTAACAACATGGCGGAATATGAAACCTGCATATTAGGGCTCAATCTGGCTGTTGATTTGAATATTCAGGAACTGCTGGTAATCGGCGATTCAGACCTGCTGGTACATCAAGTACAAGGAGAATGGGCTACCAAGAATTCCAAAATACTACCATATATGCATCATGTACAAAAAATGAAAAGGAGGTTCACAAAGATAGAATTCCGGCATGTCCCCAGAATTCAGAATGAATTTACAGATGCATTGGCCACCTTGTAATTAATGATACAACATCCAGACAAGAATTTCATCGATCCCATTTTGGTGAGGATCCATAATCAGCCGGCGTACTGTGCTCATGTTGAGAAACGGATGGAAACCCCTGGTTCCATGACATCAAAGAATATTTGACAAAAGGAGAATACCCGGAGCATGCAAACCATACTCAGAAACGCACCCTTCGGAGATTGTCCAATCACTTCTTCCAAAGCGGAGGAACCATATATAGGAGAATTCTTGATCTGGGACTGTTAAGGTGTGTTGACGCAAAAGAGGCTTCCAAATTGCTCGAGGAAATACGTGTCAGAACCTGCAGCCCACATATGAAAGTCTTTATCTTGGCCAAGAAGATACTAGGCCAGATACTTTTGGATGACCATAGAAACAGAATGCATACGGTACATTCAGAAATCCTACCAATGCCAGATACATGCAGATATGATACGGGTGCCTCCAAATGAACTCAATGCAACAAGTGCACCTTGGCCTTTCGCCGCCTGGGGAATGGATGTCATCGGACCGATCGAGCTCGCCGCCTCAAACAAGCACAGATTATTCTAGTAGCCATAGACTACTTCACAAAGTGGGTTGAAGCTGCATCTTACAAAGCTGTAACCTAGAAAGTCATCGCAGATTTCGTCAGGGATCGTATTGTTTGTCGATTCATGGTTCTAGAATCCATCATCACTGATAATGCCGCCAATCTCAACAGTAATCTAATGAAATCCATGTGTGAAATATTCAAAATAAAGCGCAAAAATTCCACAGCATACAGGCCTAAAATGAATGGAGTCGTAGAGGCCGCCAACAAAAACATCAAGAAGATACTAAGGAAAATTGTAGAGAATCACAAGCAATGGAACGAGAAATTACCATTCTCCTTACTGGGGAAACTCCCTATCTGCAAGTTTATGGTATCGAAGCTGTCATTCCCACCGAGGTGGAAATTCCTTCTTTAAGAATCATACAAGAAGTCGAACTCAGCGATGCAGAACTAATAAGGAACCGCTATGAGCAATTAGCCCTCATAGACGGCAAGAGGATGAATGCAGTGTGTCACGGCCAGTTCTATCAGAATAGAATGTCAAGGGATTTCAATAAAAGGGTCGAACCAAGAAAGTTCACGCCGGGACAGGTGGTACTGAAATAGATCTTTCCACATCAAGATGAGGCCAAAGGTAAATTCTCTCCCAACTGGCAAGGTCCTTACATGGTTCATAGAGTATTGACAGGAGGAGCGCTCATACTCGTAGAGATGGAAGGAGAAATCTGGCCAAAGCCTATCAATTTAGATGCAGTCAAAAGATACTATGTGTAACATTTATGCTTCTTCATATGATGTGAATTGAACTACACTCGACCCGATTCCCATTTAAGAGGGGATACGTGGAAGCCTGTGGATTCTGTCACAATTCAATAAAATTTCCATTTTCCCCACAATCAGAAATTGGGGCAGAATTTTGAGGAGGACCCTCAAAATTCTACGGCAGCGGAAGTCGCGATGTCTCTAATAATGTCACAGTTACTGGTTCATCTAACTAGCTTCTAAACTGCATAATACTATGTCTGTCAAAGTTATACATGCATGCTTTTGAAAAAGAAACTTTTCTTTAGCCAAATGCTACCCTAATAGCTTGAACAGGATCTTCAGACAGAACGGAGCAAATCTAGCAAGAAAAGGCACAAACCACCCCCCCCCTCCCCATATCATAATGATAAATACCATCACAACGACACAGTCATTGTGCATGAAACACATTTTAAGCTAAGAATACTTCACTCTTACTCTTCTCTTTGCATGGGACTAAGCACTATCCTGATCCTTGCATTAGGCTAAGCCCTACCTCTCTATTTGCATAAGGCTAAGCACTGCCTTCTCTTTGCATGGGACTAAGCATTGTCTCGAACCTTGCATGAGGCTTAGCCCTGCCTCTTCACTTACATAAGGCTAAGCACAACCTTCTTTTTCCCTGATACTAAGCCATGTCTCAGTCCTAGCATGAGGCTAAGCCCTGCCTCTCAACTTGCATTAGGCTAAGAATTGCCTTCTCTTTGCATGAGACTAAGCCCTGTCTCAATCTTGCAGAGGCTAAGCCCTACCTCTCTATTTGCATAAGGCTAAGCACTGCCTTCTCTTTGCACGGGACAAAGAACTGTCCCAAACCTTGCATGAGGCTAAGCTTTGCCTCTCCACTTTCATAAGGCTAAGCGTTTCCTTCTCTTTGCATGAGACTAAGCTCTGTCCCAATCTTTCATGAGGCTAAGACCTGCCTTCCATTTGCATAAGGCTAAGCATTGTCTTCTCTTTGCATGTGACTAAGCATTATCCTGAAACCTTGCATGAGGCTAAGCCATGCCTCTTCACTTACATAACTCTAAGAAATTCCTTATTTTTCCATGAGACTAAGCCATGTCTCAATCCTTGCATGAGGCTAAGCCTTGCCTCTCTATTTTCATAAGGCTAAGAACTGCCTTCTCTTTGCATGGGACTAAGCACTGTCCAAAACTTTGCATGAGGCTAAGCCCTGCCTCTCCACTTACATAAGGCTAAGAACTGCCTTCTCTCACCTGAGACTAAGACCTGTCTCAATCCTTGCATGAGGCTAAGCCCTACCTCTCCACTTGCATAAGGTTAAGCACTGCCTTATCTTTTTATGAGACTAAACCCTGTCTCAATTCTTGCATGAGGCTAAGCCCTGCCTCTCTGTTTGCATGGGACAAAGTACTGTCCCGAATCTCACTCAATACTAAGCACTACCTGTCTTGCATCGGGCTAAGCTCTACCCTCAACTTCACACAAGACTAAGCTCTGTCTTGTTGCCTCTATCATCATACCTCTGCACCTCATGGGCTGAAATATAACCAACTTGTCCGAAGGCGTCATAGTTTGAAGGCACCATCCTCACAGACGGAGGACATCATGCCATGGCCTGAGGATCTCTCGAATTTGCACATCATTATTCAAAGGCGTAATGGTTCGGAGGCACCATTTTTATGGCCCGAGAACATCATTTCATGGCCTGCGAATCCCTTACCGCAAACCTCATGGCCCGAGACGTCATGGTCTAAGGACGTCATCCTCACCGTCCAAAGACAGTTTTCATGGTCTGAAGGGAATTTGCATCATGTCTAAATTTACGGAAATTTATATACATGATCGTTATATATCTTTTGTAGATTTACAAGTGACCCGGTAAGTAACTATTATCCCAACAGGAGCAATCCCGCTCCAATTCCTTCAAATTATTTCAAACCTGTGTGTTCACTATAACCATTTCATCTTATTCGAAACCTTGTATCCATCCTTGTAAGAACTCCATCGGTTTATTCCGCCGATGGATCCAGAACTGCACACCGCCTGATTCCTGTAAAACCGGGGATATGTAGGCATCTTGGAAACCGGAGTGCATCATATATCTCTCAAATCGCCTTATTCGGTCAAAATTAGTCATCATATCTTTACCCGACAACTCTTTCATCCTTCCCGGCTAAAGGGAGGCAGCTATTGATACCCTATTTTTCCCATTTATATTTTAATATACATATATACTTTCAAGATAGTGCATGAGCATCAACCAGTATTTTCTATAATTTTCTGTAATTTTTAAAGAATCTTTAATCAATTTATTCCGGCATTTTATTATCTAAATAATTACTAATTTCATCACAAATGATTTTATAATGATTTATCACTTAATTTTTATCATTGATATTCATATTGAGCTTTAATCATTTTATGTATAATCATATTTACATCTTCAGTCTATAATTGCAATAACTTTGCAATAATAGCCCATTAATGCATAATTACATTATTTACACAGAAAATGACTTTTTATATTTTTATAATATTAAATAATTATTTTAAATCATTTTCATATATAAATAGAATTTTTATTATTTATTAATTATTTTTATAAATTATTTTATTAATTTAGATGGATATTTAAAACATAGCCCCTTTCCTAATTAATTTTCGGACCTATCCAGCCCAATACCCTATCCAGCCCAATTATCCTAGCCCATTGCCCTAACCCAACTACCCAGATCCATACCCGTCCAATAAACCGCCCCGCCTAAAACTCTAATCGTGACTGTTGATCTTAGAAGATCAACGGCCCTAAATCCTCCACCCCTTTTTAATTAACCAAACACCCTAAACCCTAAAACATTTCCCCGCACTTTTCGTCTTCTAATCCTCTCCTATACTCACCCTCTCAAACCCAAGCCCGCCGTCACACTTTCCCTTTTGATTTATGGGATCCTCCCTTGATTCCCTGCCTTATTTGGCATTGTTTCTTTACTGGCTACCCGATCTTGACGTTACTTAACCTATTTGCCTCAAAAGGCAAGTGTATTGCAAGAGACTCGAACCATATTTGGTTTAAAGTCTCTCATATTTTAATTATTCCGTCTATGTTCACCCCAAAACATGTGAGTACGAATCTTTTTTGTATTTTTCACTTGGAGTTTCGAATCTCTGGTTCAAACCAAACTTGGTTCAAATTCTGTTATTTTTAGTACTACTCTTTGTCTATATTTCCTCTATAACTCCCGAATCCGTCTATTTTTGGTTGGTTTGTTACTTACCCTAGATTTAGGGTTTAGATCTGAAACGATTTTTTATTTTTTGCTTTGGTATTTGTTCGTTAATATTTCCATCTCTATATGTTATAGTCTTTTTGTTATTATTTTATGACCGATTTTATCTACCCTAAAACTAGGGTTTTGATTTCAACAGATTTTGCAAAAAATGTTTTTAACCTTTAAACGCTTTCATCTCTGGGTATCTATTAGGGATTTCTTACTTATTCTTGACTGATTTTACTTATTGTATGTCTTTGTATTTCTGCCTATTTTCTTAGGGTCCCGATTATTTAATTGTTCATTGTACTGTTTCTGCATGCTTGCCTTTAACCCTGGCGATTAATTGCTAATTGATTTTACTTACCGAAATTAGGCTTTGAAACTAGCCTTTCCTTTAGTATTGGTGTTTTATGCGGCTTACATGTTCTTACTTTATTTGGATCAGTATTTGATTGTTAACTTGGCATATTTCCTTTAACCTTACTAGCCTGATTTTATGTTCTGATTATTCAAGCCGACTTCTGATTGATTTTGAAATTATTTCTTACCTTATTTAATCTAGAACTTGACTACTGATTGATTCCATACAAGGTTTTCCTTAACTTATGTGGTACTAACCTGACTTTACTCGGTTTTGTCTTTTTAATCGATTCATGCCGACTCTAATTGATTATTAAGTTATTTTCATGCCTTATTTAGGTAGGACTAGTTCATTACATTATTTGTTTACTTCATTGGGTGCTATTTAAACCCCCTCCTCACTCTCTTTAGGACAATGCTAAAAAATCTCGAAATCTCCTATACTCAAAAAAGCTTTTAATCTTTCTTTGTTATCTCTTGTTCTGATTTTCTGTGCTAAGTTTCTATTATTTTGCCGGCTGAAAGCCAAGGAACAAATTACTTTGGAATTTAACTACTATTGCACCTTACTTGCTTTCTTCTCAACTGGTATACCCTAATCTTTGCAATTCCATTCTACATGCTTTGTTCGATTAGTCCGTTTCAATCCTTAGGATAATTCTATCTTTTATATGAGTACATGATCCTATCTTGTAACAATGTTAACTTAAGTTATTTCAATAATGTGAACCCTTTCCTAAGTTAGTTTTAGGTTTAGTCTGTTTCTTGTTTTGAACTTTGCAAGATACTGTAAGCATGTAACCAAATATGTTTGTGGCTTAATTCATGTGTCCTATCTGTTTAATTCAAGTGTTTCTGCCTCTGTGTTTAAGCCATGATTGTTTTAAATACTAGCATGAATATTTAGCCTAGTCAGATGTCGATTTGTTTGAACTATGTGCTGAACATGAACTTTGTTTCTTGGTGCAATTCTGCCTGCAACTCTGTGTTCTGAACTTTCCTTCTTCTGAAAATTGAACTATTTCAAAACCTGCCCCTTTACCTTTTATCAACTGGTTTTCAAACTCCTACTCTTAGTCATTTAGGTTCTCACCACCCTCAGTGTGAGCACTGCCTAGGGTCCTTGAGACTCCTTTGAACTTTGACACATTGGGGCTGGTTTTCCAATCTTTTATGAGTCATCTTTCTGAATGTGGTTCTGGTGTGAGAATTGCCCTAGGTCCTTGAGGCCTTGAGAACTTTGACAAACTAGAAGCCTGAATTTTAATGTGCCATGGATGGATCACTACAATGCTCCAACACTGTTGTGATTGAAGACCTGGTTTCCGGGTTTAGATTGGGCCTATGAAGGCTCCCTATAGTGTAATTGTTTAATATTGTGTAATTCATTCTGGGCTGTAATAATCTCTGTAATAACATATTTGGGGTTTATTAGTAAAAGCTGGAGGAGGGGGGGTTCTTATATCTTTGTTAAATCTGGATAGAAACCCTGCCTATAGGATTTAATTAGGTTGATTGAATCATGTGAATGCTATACTTGTTTAGAGATCCTGCCTATAGGATTTTCCTGATTTGATTCTGTATTTTCACATTTTCATACTAGAGATCCTGCTTATAGGATTTTTCGTTTAATTCTGCATTATAAATCCTATTCATAGGATCTACACATATTTTCAACCAAACGTGCATTATGACCATGTCTATAGGATCTTTGTTTGTTTGAGTTGATTATCTGGCAATCTCTTTAATTTATGTCCAGATACAATTAATAGATATCAGGTCTATAGGAAATAAAAAATTAGTTTCAACCTAGAGATCATTCCTATACGATTTAAAGCTAATAGATATCATGCATATAGGGTGAAATCAATTTCAAACTTAGAAATCATGCATATAGGGGTTTAAATCAATTCAGCAATTAGAAATCATGCCTATAGGGGTTTAAATCAATTCAGTAATTAGAAAGCATGCTTATAGGATTTTTAAAAGGAATAAAAATTCTGTAATTAATAAATTCGTCGAAACCATGCTTATAGGATTCTATCAATCAATTCTGAATTCGACCAATTCTGGCCATCACTTAGGCAATATGTAAGACTTACTAATGATCATGGGCTTAAAATTGTGATATATCGCTACCTGGAAGTGCCCAGATTCATGCTGAATAAAATCAGTATGCAAAAAAATAGGTCCCAATGCTCGCCTTAATAAAACTGCCTTTATATTCTGTTTCTGCTCATATAGATATCCTGCCTATAGGATTCTAAAATTAACAAAGTTTGTTGATTCAATTGCGTGCTTTTGTTGTCTACGTGTGGAGATCAATGTGAGCCCTTATTTGTTCTTTATTTGAAAGTCCTATTTTTCTTTTGTTTGTCGGCTAGATTTCTCATTTTAAGTAACATAGATTGGTCTAGAACCATCCTAAATAGAGGTCCTAATACCTCCAGGGCCATAGGTAAGGGGCGGGTAGTGCACGCATAAGGAACGAGCTAGAAGCTACTATAACGCTTAGGTAACAACTTAAAGATAGTAATTGGGTAGTAGGGAAATTATAGCCCGTGCACTAATTCTATGGGTAACACCCCAACTTGGGGAAGTTACAAAGTATTGCACGGAATGATCCTATAGGCTAAAAAACTTAGGACCCCCCTTATAATCCTATTTAAAGTAATTTGTGTTGTCCAAATTGTTTTCTTCCTTTTTTAGACTAATTCGCTTAATTTAAGTTCGATCGGGACCCACCGTTGTGGACCTCGAGGGGTGCCTAACACCTTCCCCTCAAGGTAATTTGAGCCCTTACCCGATCTCTGGTGATGCAAACTGGTTCTATGAGTTAATTAGTCTAGGTGCCCTAACGCACCTCAATTTGTTAGGTGGCGACTCTTCCAATTCCTTACCCAATCACAAAAGAAGAAGTTCTCCTAGAAATGTCGAAACCCGATTTCGCGAGAAAAAAGGGCGCGACACCCCCCACTGTCAAGGTCACAAATGCGATAACAGATTCGCAAATGCGACAGGATCATCACAAATGCGAAGGCTGCCCACCACTGCCATGGCTACAAATGCGACCCAATACTTCACAAATGCGAAGAGGGATAGCTCGCAAATACGGCAGGGTCTTCGCAAATATGAAACCCTTAGAGTCTTCCAGTCTTCGCAAATGTGAGCTCACAAATGCGAGCTCGCAAATGCGAGCAAAACTTTGCATTTGTGAGACCTGCAACTCCAGCCCAGAAACCAGAAAAAAAACTGAAGTCCTTCCACCCTCAAACGCGTCTGAAACTCACCCGAGCCCTCGGGGCTCCACACCAAACGTCCCCAAAAGTGTAAAAAAATCATACAAACTTGCTCGCGTGATTGAATCACCCAAATAACATCTAAAATCATGAATCGAACGCCAAAACGCATGGATTAACTCATGAACTCAAAAACATCTAAAAATACTTACGCGTGTCCGATTCTTATCAAATCAACTCGGAATGATGTCAAATTTGGCGTGCAAGGATAAAAAACATTACGGAACTATTTTTAGTCTCAGAATCCCAATTGGACCTCGATAACACCAAAATCTACTCCAAACCAAATTTAAAGAACTTTAAAACCTTCAAAGAGACAACTTTCACTATTTGGCGCCGAAACGCTCTCGGGTCATCCAAAACCCGATTTGAACATACGCCCAAGTATGAAATCATCATACGAACCTATTCGAACCGTCAAATCCCAATTCCAAAGTCATTTACTCAAAACATTGACCGAAGTCAATCTTAGCCTTTTAAGGCCGACTTAAGGAACCAAGTGTTCTGATATCAACCCTAACCCTTCCAAATCTCTAACTAACCATCCCCGCAAGTCATAGAACAGTAAAAGCACATACGAAAAGCCTTATTTAGGGGAACGGGATTCTAAAAAGCAAAATGACTGGTCGGGTCGTTACATTCTCCACCTCTTAAACAAACGTTCGTCCTCGAACGAGTCTAGAATCATACCTGGAGTGGTGAATAAGTGTGGATATCTTCTCCTCATGTCCTCCTCAGACTCCCAAGTCGCCTCCTCGATTGGTTTGCCCTTCCAGTGAAAATTTACCGCGAAAATCCCCTTGGATCTCAACTAGTGAAACTGCCTATCAATAATAGCAATTGGCTCCTCCTCATATCCCAGGCTCTCATCTAACTGAATCGTGCTGAAGTCTAACACATGTGACCTGTCGGCATGATACCTCATGATCCCCTTCATCAGCGAGACCATCAAGAGAACCTTCTCACCCACCATAAATGATAAATCAAGCGCCTTCTAATTCGCGTAACTCTTCTGTCTGGATTATGCTGTGCTAAGTTGCTCCTGAATCAACTTTACCTTTTCCAAGGCATCCTTCACCAAATCAGTACCATATAACTTAGCCTCACTTGGCTCAAACCGTCTGATGGGGAAACGACATCACCGACCATAGAAAGCCTCAAATGGATCCATCTCGATGATGTATTGATAACTGTTGTTGTAAGAAAACTTGGTCAAGGGAAAGAATCGATCCCACTACCCTCCAAAGTCAATCACAGATGCTCTAAGCATGTCTTCCAAGATCTGAATTGCTCGCTCCAACTCCCTGTCGGTCTATGGATGAAAGGCTCTGCTGAGCTCTACATGGGTCCCCAAATCACTCTATACTGCCCTCGAGAAATGCAAAGTGAACTGAGGGCCTCTATCTTATTTGATTGAAACATGCACACCATGCAACAAACTATCTCCTGAATATAAATCTGGGCCAGCCTCTCTGAAGTATACGTGGTCACCACCAAAATGAAGTGTGATGACTTGGTCAACCTGTCGACAATGAACCAAACTGCATCAAACTTCTGCAAGGTCCGCAGTAACCCAGCTACGAAGTCCATAATAATGCGCTCCTATTCTCACTCAGGTATAGTCATCTGCTGGAGTAGGCCACCTGGACTCTGATGCTCATACTTAACATGCTAGAAATTTAGACACCTCGCAACATACTCAACTATCTCTTTCTTCATCCGCATCCACCAATAATGCTGCCTCTGGTCACGATACATCTTCGTGGCACCTAGATGAATAGAATACTGAGAACTGTGTGCCTCTTCTAGAATCCTCTCCCTCAAGTCGTCAACCTTAGGAACATATAGGAAACCCTGGAGTCGTAGAACACCATGCTCACCGATAGTAACCCCCTTGGCACCACCCTGTAGCACTGTCTCTTTGAGAACCAACAAGTGCGGGTCATCATATTGCCGAGCCTTGATTTGCTCCAATAGTGAAGGTTGAGCAACGACGCATGAAAGGACTCGGCTGGGCTCTAAAATGTCCAACCTCACAAGTCTGTTAGCAAAGGACTGAATGTCAAAAGCTAATGGCCTCTCCTCTGCTGAAATGAATGCCAAGCTACCCATACTCTTTGCCTTTCTACTCAAGCCATTCGCAACTACATTAGCCTTGATCGGATGATAAAGAATAGTAATATCATAGTCCTTTAGTCACTTAAGCCACCTGCGCTGCATCAAATTGAGATTCCTTTGCTTGAAAAAATGATGCAAGATGCGATGATCAGTGTAAACCTCACAGGACACCCCATAAAGATATTGCCTCTAGATTTTAAGAGCATGAACGATAACGGCCAACTCCAAATCGTGTACAGGACAATTTTTCTCATGAGGCTTCAGCTGACATGAAGCATATGCAATAACTCGCCCTTCCAGCATCAATACACAACCCAAACTAACGCGTGAAGTGTCGCAATACACAGTATACATCCCCGAACCGGAAGGCAACACTAGAACTCGTGTTGTAGTCAACGTTATCTTGAGCTTTTGGAAGCTCGCCTTATAATCATTGGACCAATGAACAGAGCACCATTCTGGGTCAATCTAGTCAAAGGTGCTGCAATAGATGAGAAGCCCTCCATAAACCGGCGATAATAACCCGGTAACCCCGAGAAGCTCCTGATCCCAGTCACCATAGTAGGACGATGCCTACTCTGAACTGCCTCAATCTTCTTGGGATCAACCTTAATACCCTTGCTTGATACAATATTCCCCAAGAGTTCTATAGAATCTAGCCAAAACTCACACTTGGAGAACTTAGCATATAGCTTCTGTTCCCGCAAGGTCTGAAGCACCACTCTCAAATATTGCTCGTGCTCCTCCATGATGCCCGAGTAGATCAAAATGTCATCAATGAAGACAATGACGATCGAATAATTATATGGTCTGAACACCCTGTTCATCAAATCCATAAACGCCATCGGGGCGTTAGTCAGACCGAAGAACATCACTAGAAACTCATAATGGCCATATCTAGTCCATAAGGCTGTCTTCGGAACATCCGAATCCCGAATCTTCAACTAATGGTACCCCGATCTCAAGATGATCTTAGAGAACACCCTGGCCCCCTGCAAATGGTCAAACAAATCTTCAATCTGCGGCAACGGGTACTTGTTCTTAATGGTAACTTTGTTCAACTGACGCTAATCAATGCACATCCGCATAGTCCCATATTTCTTCTTTATAAATAACACGAGTTCACCCCAAGGTGATACACTCAGCCTGACGAAACCCTTTGCTAGAAACTCCTCAAGTTGTTCCTTCAGCTCTTTCGGAGCAATACGGTACGATGGGATAGAAATAGACTGGGTACCTGGAGCCAAATCAATGCAAAAATCGATATCACGATTTGGTGGCATGCATGGAAGATCAGAAGGAAACACATCGGAGAACTCCCGAACTACGGGTACTGAATCAATCGCCGGAGACTCTGAGGTAGTATCCTGAACATAGGCTAGAAAACCCAAATAACCCTTCTCAACCATGTGTCGAGCCTTCATAAAAGATATGATCTGACTAGGTGTGCTGACAGAAGAACTCTTCCACTCCAACCTGGAAACTTTGGTATCGCCAAGGTAACAGCCTTGGCATGGCAATCAAGGAAAGCGTGATGGAGATAACCAGTCCAAGCCCAGGATGACCTCGAAGTCGGTCATATCAAGAAGCAGAAGATTCTCTCTAGTCTCATAACCACATAATGTAACAATGTAGGACCGTAGAACCGATCCACAATAAAAGAATTTCCCAGCGGAGTTACCACATAAACAGAAGTACCCACGGACTCACGAGGAACATCCAGGAAATGAGCAAACAGGGATGACACTTATGAATAGGTAGACCCTGGATCAAATAATACCGAAGCATCCCTACAACAGATAATAATAATACTTGTGATCACGGCATCTGAGGCCAGTGCATCTGGTCTGGCCGGAAAAGCATAGAATCTAGCTGGAGTGCCACCTACCTAGCATCCACCTCTAGGATGGCCCCTGCCTACCTGCCCTCTACCTCTAGGTGGCCAGACGGCTGGTGCGGCTACTGGTATTATAATCATAGGCTGAGAACCCTGTTGCACTACCTTGCCCTAAATCTTGGGGAAGAACCTCCACACGTGGATGAAATCCTCGCACTCGAAACAACCTCTCGGTACGAAGGGTTGGTGACTTGAAGTCTGACCTTGATGGCCTGAATACCCACTAGAGGAACTCTGAATAGGTTGTGTGCGGTAGGAACTCTCTGGCATGACGCTGAAATAGGGTCAAATTGGAGCACCCCAAGGAGGCAGCGGTGCTGGATATATGGGCCTGCTAGGCCGACCTTTCCCAAACTGACCTCTGACCCCAGATGGAGCACCTCTGAACCCTCCAGAATGACAAAACTGCTTGTCTGTGCCATTTGCTCTCCGCCCCGCTGCTGATAACATTCAATCCTCCGAGCTATCTCCACAGCCAGTTAGTAAGAAGTACCTATCTTAACCTCTCAGTCTATAGTGGCCTGAATATCGGAGTGCAATCCCGCAACAAACATCCGCACTCTATCCGCCTTAGTAAGAAGTATTATAAGTTCATGGCGAGACAACTCAGAGAATCTCGCCTCATAATCAGTCACTGACATCTAACCTTGTTGGAGCTTCTTAACTGGAACCGCAACTCTACCCTCTAGGAGGGTAGAATATAACTATCCAAGAAAAGTCATGTGAACTGATCCCAAGTCAAGGGAGGAGAACCTTCTCATGTTGTGCAGTCTGTACCTGCATCGATCAATGAAGTCCTGGGGATCCTCATGTCACTCACCCCCGAAGACATGAGGGTGTAGCCTAGTCCATCTGTCCAATAGCTTCTGCGGCTCATTGACCGCAGCTGGCTGGGTTAGGTACAGTTGCTGCCACAGGCCGGGCTCTGTCCACGGGTAGTGTGCCCGAGGCCTGATATACAAAAGCTGCATGCCTAATATCCTGAGTAGTAGGGCTCTGTGCTCCCCCTCCCTCCTGTTATGTGGCTAGGTTTGCTGGAAATAAACTAGTCTGGGTCATAGTATCCATGAACCGTAGCATACAGTCCATAACCTCCTGAAAGCCCGATGCTGACATGAAATCTATTGGTGTTGGCTCTACTGCAGGCACCTCGCCCTGCTCATAAACAATGGGGTCGTCCGCAGGACCCCCTGTGGTATAGCTGGGTTAACTCTAGGACGTCCTCATCCCTTACCTCGGGCTGGTGCCCTCCCCCGGCCTCTGCCTTGGCCTCTAGTTACTGGGGGAGCATCTCCTCTTAGGTGAGGAACATCCGTCGTGCGCGTTCTCACAATCTCTGAGAGAATAAGAGAAAGACACTTAGTATATCATCAACTACATGATAGGATATGAAAAAAGAGCAGTTTCCTAACACCCTATAGCCTCTCGAAGATAAGTGCGGACGTCTTCGCACCGATCCACAAGACTCTATTAGACTGCTCATAACTTGTGAGACCTACGTGAACCTAGTGCTCTGATACGATGCTGTCACGATCCAATTTCTCCTATAGGTCGTGATGGCGCCCAATGCTACCGCTAGGCAAGCCAATAGTATAGGCTGTGATGGTGCCCAACACTACCGCTAGGCAAGCCAATAGTGAACTAACTCTGTGATTTTTTCTTTTAGAAATTTGAAATAGTTGATTTTTGAATATTCTGAAACCAAGAAGTGAAAAATTTAGTAAAATGAGAAAGTAAACAATTTAAAAACAATGGAATGAAGTAATTACTCAAAATCCAACAAGTGTCTACTCACATAAACCTCGAAGACCTGGTGTCACAAGTGTATGTGCTATTAATAGAATATACAAAAGATTACTAGTCTACCGTCTGAAATGGAATAGAAAGAAAATAAAGTAAAAGAAATACTTCGGTTGCTGCAGAATGGGCTCGGAAGGCAGCTCACTGCTAAGTCTCATAGTAATCAAGGATGCGCGTCGGACTGATATCCAATTGCACCTGTCAATAACAAGAATAAATGAACAATTCTTTCACTAATAGTAAGTCCCAATTAATTTCCACCATTTAACAAATTAAGCTCTCAAGCCATTGCAACAATATAAATTATAGTTGGGTTTCAAGAATTATTACTCACAAATTATGTCGAGGTCGTACGGCCTGATCCAACATACAAATAAATAAATTGTGCACTATCGAGACTTGAACGACACGAACCATAAATGCATCTATTCTATTACCGAGGCATTCGGCCTTCTCCATAAAAAAAGAAAATACTGTATAAATAACCGATTCAAAGATTATTAAGAGGCTAATATTCAAGGAAACATCAATTCTCATTAACGGCCAAGTAACCCGTTCAAAACTCAAGTGAAATTCTACCTTTTACAATTCCCTTATCAAGTTCCGATATGATCTAAGCATTTAAATTAGCAAGTAAGATGCAAATGTCACATGTATCACATGATTTGGGTCATAAACTACCCGGACATAAGCATAATTAGTAGCTATGTATGGACTCTCATCACCTCGTGCGCACATAGCCCCCACAAATAGGAGCAAGTATTAAATCTATTCACCTATGGGATTAATTCCCTCTTACAAGGTTAGAAAAGAGACTTACCTCGTCTCAGACCTTTCTTTTCGGTCCAAAATTATGTTTTAAACCCTCAACTTGGTGCCAAACGACTCGAAACTAGTCAAATGTTATATAAAATAGTCAATACATGTTCAAAAGTTCATATCCTAACTATTAAAGTGATTTCCCAACTCAAATGGAAGAATTTCTAACACCCCCAGACCCACATGCCCGAATTTTGGAAATTTTCGAAGAAAGTTATTACCCATAACCCCATGAACTTGAATACATGATTTTTATCCTATTCCATAATCATGTTCGTGGTTAAATCCCATTTTTATCAAAACCCTAGGTTTTCCAAAAAAAAACCCATAAATCTCACAATTTTTCATGTTAAATCTACTTATGCTTCGTGTATTTAGCTAAAGAATCGATAAGGATCACTTACCTATTGATGTCGATAGAAACCCTCTCAAAAATGCTCTCAAAATCTTCCAAGACCAAGTGAGAAATGAGGGAAATAAAGCTAAGTCTCGTATTAAAAGTTGCTGCACAGGTCACACATGTCGCATTTGTGACACCTGGTTCGCAAATGCGACAAAATGCTCGCAAATGCGAAGCTAAGCCCCCCATTGTCAAGGTCGCAAATGCGACAACAGATTCACAAATGCGAAGTTGCAAATGTGATAGGACGATCGCATATGCGAAGGGTGCCCAACACTGCCATGGTCGCAAAAGCGACCCAATACTTCGCAAATGCGAAGAGGGTCTTCGCAAATGCGGCAGGGTCTTCGCAAATGTGAAAACCTCAGATCCTTCCAATGTTCGCAAATGCGAGCAAAACTTTGCATTTGCGAGACCTGCAACTCCAGCCCAGAAACCAGAAAAAAGAAAGCTAAAGTCCTTTCACCCCCCAAACGTATCCGAAACTCACCCGGGCTTTCGGGGCTCCACATCAAACGTCGACACAAGTCTAAAAATATCATACAAACTCGCCCGTGCGGTTGAAACACCGAAATAACATCTAAAATCACGAATCGGGCACCAAAACGCATGGATTAATTCATGAAATCAAAAACTTCTAAAAATACTTTCGCGTGCTCGATTCCTATCAAATCAACTCGGAATGATGTCAAATTTTGTGTGCAAGTCATAAACGACATTACGGAACTATTCCCAATCTCGGAATCTCAATTGGACCTCGATAACACCAAAACCTACTTCAAACGAAGTTTAAAGAACTTTAAAATATTCAAAGAGCCAACTCTCACTATTAGGCACCGAAACGCTCCAGGGTCATCCAAAACTTGATCCGAACATATGCCCAAGTTCAAAATCATCATACAAAACCTGTTGGAACCGTCAAATCCCGATTCTGAGGTCGTTTACTCAAAACGTTGACCGAAGTCAAACTTAGCCTTTTAAGGCCAACTTAAAGAACCAAGTGTTCTGATATCAACTTGAACCCTTCAAAATCCCGAACTAACCATCTCCGCAAGTAATAAAATAATAAAAGCACATACATGGAGTCTTATTTAGGAGAAGAGGTTGTAAAAAGCAAAATAATCGGTCGGATCGTTACGATAAGAATAGAGGGAAGCTAGCTGACTTTTTAATTAAGTGCTCCCTCCGTTCTAATTTACATGGAGGTGTTCAAATTTAGAGAGTTTTTTACCGATATTTTTTCATGTCTTTTAATATTTTGATTTGTTAATAATTTTGACTTATAGTATGTTTTACGTAATTTTCAAATATTTAAATATTATTCAAAAAAAAATTAAAGATGATATACGAATTCACGAACAAAAGTGAGAAGTTTGGCGCTCGTAATTCAAACCATGACACATAACTTGAGACGGAAGGAGTACAGTTTCGTTAAAAAATTCAAACGGGATAAACTAACAACGTAACGAAAGCTGTAATGAAGGTATAGTATTGTTAATGTTACTCACGGTAACGATACTATATTCAAATTCATTAAACAATTTACACTTAATTTTGATATGAGTTTTGTTCTCTTTCCAACTACTTCAATATGCATTTCTACACTAATAATATATGGCGTATTATACATGTAAAATTAATATTTTAGAATTCATGTCAAGTGAAATAGGGGTCAAATAAAATGAAACAAAGGAAGTGACAAATCATATTCACAATACATCCGCAGCCATTACGACTAAAACTTTAGTCAGAAAAATCCGGAAGTGCTGCAAGTTGTTTTCTTCTCGAAGCACTTGGAAGTTATTGCCGTGCAGTTCTACACAATGAACACACTGCATGCCGACATAGTACTTCAAAGTTGGTCACAATTGTTTAACCTTACGTACCATCTTATAATTACTGACCTACTTATGATGGTCAATCCTTAGTAGCCCACATTCGACCATCTGATTTTTATGTACTTCAAATGTTACGTACAGCTAATTACTGAGCATTAACATTACCTGAATGGCCAAAATAAGCGAAATTCCTTCTGCATTATAAAGTATTATTTTCTGATGAAGATTGATTTGAATTCTCCAGAATCCGATCCTAGAAGTACTCAAAGTCAATATATGAAGAATCAGTAGAAGTGCTTTTGTTTTTATCATGACTTTCAGTTTCTGGCATCTTCTTATCTGAATAATGAGCTGATGCTTCTTTACTTGCATATTGGGTGAAGTCCACAGGTTCTGGTATAGAGGGAGGAACAGCACATCTGACCAAAGCCCAATTAACACCTTCAAAAAAAGGGTGCTGTTTAATTTCAGTTGCACCTCTTTTATATGCAATTCTCTTGTGTGGCTCCTTGACGAGTAACCCCCTTATAAGATCTCGCGCAATGGCACTCGCTTGCGGAGTTTCTGGGAATCTCAAAGGCTGGCCTACTACATTGAACAGTGTGGCGCGATTGCCAGAACCTTTAAAAGGGGTTGTCCCGTGCAAAAGTTCATATAAGAATATACCAAAAGTCCACCAATCCACTGCACTACCATGACCTTCTCCGCGAATTATCTCAGGGGCCAAGTACTCATGAGTGCCAACGAAGGACATGGATCTCACATTAGTAGGCTCCGCCATAAGCTCAGGAAGTGATCCTCCCACAAATAACCCGAAATCTGATTTGGACTTTCGATTCTTTTTGGTTGGAAGAATGTTACGAGGGAAAAAATTTGAGGGCTGCATACAGCCTTGGACTGCATTGTCATTATCTAAAATGCCGCCACCACTGCTTACATTACCACCTCCATGTACAGATGAAGACTTGACAAGCGTTGGATTGACAGAGCAACGGAGAGATAGGTCGAAATCAGAAAGCATAATATGACCCTCATCTCTCACTAATACATTTTCTGGCTTAAGATCCCTGTATACAATTCCTAGCATATGCAGATATTCAAGCGCCAACAACACCTCTGATGCATAAAATCTGCAATGATTCAGGCCATTGGAGAGAGTAGCAAAACGAAAAGCTAATTAATTTAGAAGTACATGCTGTGTATATATGGAAAAGAATTCAACAATCTGAAAGGTAACACACTCGGCAATACGTATCAATATATAGGTACTAACCTAGCAGCCTCCTCAGTAAAATGCTTATTGGGCTGTTTTTGACGGAGGGTATGAAGGTTGCCACCACTGCAGAACTCCATAACTAAGCAATAGAATTTGTCAGTCTCAAAGTGAGAATATAAAGTAGGCAAGAATGGGTGGTCAAGAAGACCAAGAATCTCCCTCTCCGTTTCAGCTCGCAGCAATTTATTTCTACTTGCAAGTGATCCTTTATCCATCACTTTCATAGCAAAGTAGGTGTTTGCTCCCCTGAGTTCAACAAGGTACACACTTCCAATATCCCCATATCCAAGTCGCTTCAGCAACCGAAAGTTGCTAAGACCAAGAGGAGATCCTCCTCTTCCAGCAGCCGAATTAATCGCATCCCATCTAACGTCACCACCAGTGTGTGGCTTTAGGGGTGTAGTACTACTGGAACTAGTCTCTGTGCTTTCACTACCTTTGCTGCCTTGACATGTATCTTCTAATGGCATATAATTGCTCATCTGAATGAACAAACATAATTAAACAAGTTGCAACAGAATGTTCAAATTTTGGTATTTGCTAGTTTATTTAGTTCATGTCTAATTAAGATTTACAGTCAAAATCATACCAAAATAGGTTTTCTTTATAGTTTCTACTACGTATTTGTAATGTGTAGAATATTTTCAATAAATCAATTTCGTTCAAATAGGTTTGGTGTATCGTCAAACTAAGACATGGAATTGTGCACATTAGTGTCAGGTGAAAATGGGGAATAGGATAGAGAAAAAAACTGACCTGCGGTAACTCTATAGGTTTGGGTTTCGAAGACATGATTTCGAAATTTCAACCAAAGAACCTGAAAATTGAAAAAACCAGATTCAGTAAAATGTTATGCAGCCAAATTCCATGCAAGTACCGTACAAATTGATATTCAAAAGTGACGTGCAAGAGTAAAAAAAGAATTGTTGCAGTGACAGATTTCTTTTTAATTGAGATCAAATTAAATCTATAACATAAAAGATTACCTTATAATCCTCTATATATATATGTGTGTGTCCTTGTAGAAAGAAACTCTATCAACGGTATTCTAGAAATTTAACAAAGTCTGACTTAATCATAAAAGATCGATAAGTAATCACATCATTAGATAAGAAAAGAAGTCAATACATTTGTGAAAAAGTGTTACTGGATATAACAAACCAAAATTGCGATTTTTCCTACAAATTGAAGCAATGCAAAACAAGAAAGGCACAGGATAGAGAACAATACAAAAGAAAGAAGTTCGAACCAGAATGTTGGAAGAAAATGTCCTTAAACAAATTAAAGAACAGATTTCCCTTCAAGTGGTCAAGGTCATTAAAATAAAATCTCTAATGCATTCATGATATCTGACAATAGAAATATCCAAGAAAGAGCATTTCCAACTAACGCGCCGCAGGTGGTTGAGAGCGGTGACTTCCAACAGCATTTACAATTATCTCTCTTGTAGGACGAGGCCTGTTGTTTCTATTTTCCCTAACGGAAATTGTTATTACATGTAATAACATTTTCCTTTTTCTGAATTTTTATTTGTATTAATAATTCTTCAAAAAGGCATCTGGACGTCAGAAAGACAACGAAAATTCATTTCTATTTATGTAATGTAATGGAATTGGATGTACAGACAGAATAAAAACAGAAAAGAAGGACAACCACTACAATATGGTAAGAGGAAAAAAGGAGAGAGGGAAGCGGTAGGAAGCCAAAGAATTGCCGTCTATAGCTGAGATTATGGTCGGAAGATTCGGAATGCGATTGGGCTGCATCTCCTTGCTAACGTCTTTTTATTATTGTTGCGCACGTCTCATTCATTATATTTTAATTAGACAGCATTTTGCCTACTCCTGACTAGGCTTGGTCGTTATCCGAATCGACCCAATTCGAGTTTATACTGTATTAAGTTGAGTCGAGTCAAAGTTTAAGGTCAAGTTCAATCGAAATAACTCAATATTGAGATGAGTCGAGCCGAGCCTTGCTACAGTGTTATCTAGGACCAACCCATTCATCCTTTTTTTTTTTTTTCAAAACGCAATTTGGTTGGCTCTTAAGTTTATGTTTGTTATTCTATATAGAATTAAATTCATAAATTTCTTAATAAATTGAAACTTTACAATTTAATTGAGTTAAATAAGTTCCAATAGATTGAATATAAACTAGAGAAATGTTCATAAATCAATACAGTTTAGATCCTAATTACCGGATATTATAGTTTGTCTACCAACAAGCGTTGTGATGGAGTGGTAAGTACTCCTTCATCCTTAACCAGAGGTCTCGGGTTCGAGTCTCTGAGTATGGAGTCGCCTTTGTTAGGGAGCGCTTTACCCTCAATGTGGGACTTTCAAGCGCGAAATCGAATTTAGTCGGGCCCGAATGTGGATACCGGACACTGGATAGGAAACCTAAAAACTATAGTTTGTCTAATTATTATTCATAGCTACTGAAATACAGTGATACATACGGTTATGTATCACTGTATGTGACTCGATACACTATATATAGTGTATTTACCATTGGAATTTTTCTACAAAATACAAAGAGTAGCTACGAATTATAATTATTTCAAAGTATATTTATGTATGGTAAATACAATGTATATGTTAGTTACACCATGTAACTTTAACAAACTACTAATCTATATCTATCTATCTATCAATATCTATATATATATTATTGTCAGGACCCGAAATTCACTAGTTGTGATGGCACCTAACTCAACCCGCTAGGTAAGCCAATTAATAACTATCCAATTTCAATAATATTTCATAAGACAATTAAGTAAAAGAAATTATCTGAATCTTATACATTTTCCAAGTACCGATAGTACAAATCATGAGCGTCTAAGATTTAGAATATACAAAGCTGGTGTGAAATAAATACAACATCTGTTCGAAATGTACATAAACAGATTGTTGTGAATCTAAAGCTACTATGAACAAGAGGCAACTACGATCGAAATGCAGGTACATCTTCAAATCCAGCTCCTATCGATCACAGCAATAACAGCAACCAACATTTGCACGCAAGGTGCAAAAGTGTAGTATAAGTACAACCGACCCCATGTACTCAATAAGTAACAAAGCTAACCTTAGATTGAAAGTAGTGACGAGGTGGAACAAAGGTCGGGTCCAACACCAATAGCGAACTACAGTTCATAACAACATAGTGCAAGTAATAAAAGAAGTATCTCAAAAATAAAATGCGCAGCTCGTTCACAGTTCCAGAAAATAGGCATATTTTCAAGTATCTCAGTGAAAACCCAAATCTTTTACCGAAATTGTCAAAAATATGAGTAAGTTTGAAAACTGTGATTTTTCGAAAAATCCTCTCAACAATAATTAAGATTTTTCATTTTCAGATAGCATGAGGAAAGTACGTCTCTATGCCTACTTGTCAAGATATAGGTAAAATCATAAATGTCACCAAAACTAAGTAGCAGAAGGAAATGTATATCTATGCATGTATTTAAGTACGCATGTCAAATGCAACGCATCTCAATGATGAACTCATGTACTCACACTCTCAGAGTACTCAATCTCATTGGATCTCGCATTCTCTCTCACCATGCTCAATACTCAGCTCACTCAATTACTCAGCACTGTACAATACCTGCTGCGGCGTGCAGCCCGATCCACACACAGCCATAAGACCCGTTGCGACGTTCAAGAGGATCCACATATATATAGCCATAATGCCCATTGAAATGTGCAACCCGGTCCACATATATATAGCCATGAGGCCTGTTGTGGCGTGCAACCCGATCCACATATATATAGCCATAAGCTTGTTGTGGCGTGCAACCCGATGTCCCCCCCCCCCCNATATATACATATATCTATATATTCAATTGTAGTCACTGGGAGTGGGTGAAGACTCCGGAAGGGCTCCTTCAGCCCAAGTGCTACCATAAATCAGTAAAACATGTTGCGGCGTGTAACCGATCCCATAATACCACTCTCATTCAGGCCCTCGGCCTCACTCAGTCATCAATCTCTCCAGTCTCTCCCTCATGGGTGTCGCGCCCCCTTTACTTCACGAAATCGGGTTTCAATATTTTTTGGGACAATTCCTCTTTTTGGGATGGTTAAGGAATTGGAAGAGTCGCTACCTAATGGATTAAGGTGTGTTAGGGAACCTAGAGCAATTAACTCATATAACCAGTTTATCACTAGAGATCGGGTAAGGGCTCAAATTACCTTTAGGGAAAGATGTTAGGAACCCCTCGAGGTCCATAACAGTGGGGCCCAACCGAACTTAAATTAAGTGAATTAGTCTAAAAAGGGAAGGAAAACAATTTGGACAAATACCATATTCAATTTATTTTAAACAATAGTATGGGGGGTCCTAAGTTTTTTAGCCTATAAGATCATTCCATGCAATACTTTATAACTCCCTCAAGTCGGGGTGTTACTCATAGCATTAGCATATGGACTATCATCTCCTTACTACCCAATTACTATATTTAAGTTTTTACTTAAGCGTTCTAGTAGATTCTAACTCGTTCCTTGTGTGTGCACTACCCGTCCCTTGCCTATGGCCCTGGAGGTATTAGGACCTCTATTTGGGATAGCTCTAGACCAACCTATGTTACTTAAAAATGTGAAATCTACCGACAAACAAAAACAACTAGGACTTTCAAATAAAGAACAAGTATGGGCTCACATTGACCTCCACACATGAACAGCAAAAGCACGCAATTGAATCAGCAAACTTTATTAACTTTGGGATCCTACAGGCAGGATATCTATGTGAGAAAATAGAGTGCAGAGACAGTTTTGTTAAGGCGAGCATTAAGACCTATTTGTTTGCCTACTGATTTTATTCAGCATGAAACTAGGCACTTCAGGCAGTAATATGTCACAGTTGTAAACCCAGAATCATTATTAAGTCCTACAAATATATTGCCTAAGTGATTGACAATAGTGATTCAATTCAGAATCGATCGACAGAATCCTATAGGCATGATTTCTACAAGCTTGTTGACTATAGACCTATAGACATGATTTTAACTTATAAAGACAGGTTTTATTCCTTTTTCAATCCTATAGGCATGCTTTCTAATTGGTGAATTGACTTAAACCTTATAGGCATGATTTCTAAATGTTGAAACTGATTTTAGTCCTATAGGCATGATATCTATTAACGGGATTGATTTAAACCTTATAGGCAGGATTTCTAAGTTTAAAACTGATTTTTAGTCCTATAGGCATGATATCTATTAACTGCATATGGGCAGAATTTAAACAGATTGTCGGGAAAGATAATTAGCTCAAACAACAAGGTCCTATAGGCATGATTGATAGTGCACGTTTGTTGAAAACATGTATAGACCCTATGAACAGGATTTCTAATGTATAGAATTAAACGAAAGTCCTATAAGTAGGATCTCTAGTATGCAAATATAAAATACAGGATCAAAATGATTGTGAAAGTCCTATAGGCATAATTTCTAAACACAGTATGGTACTCACATAGTTCAATCAACATAATTAAATCCTATAAGTAGGATTTCTACCCAGCTTTAACAAAAGATATAAGTAAAAAAACCCCAGCTTCACTAAATATCCCCAAATCTATTATTACAGAGTTATTACAACCCAAAATAACAAATAATGGTAATAGTTACACTATTGAGATCCTTTATAGGCCCAAATAAGCCTGGGAACCAGGCCTTCCACCATAACAACAGCATAGTGATTCCTCCACAGTCCATTAGAAACAGGTTTTCGGTGTGTCAAAGTTCCCAAGGGCCTCAAGGGACCTCGGGCAATGCTCACACTAGAACCACACATTCAGAAAGCAATTCATAAGAGATTGGAAAACCAGCCCCCAGTGTGTCAAAGTTTAGAGGAATCTCATGTGGACCCTAGGCAGTGCTCACACTGGGGTGGTTGAGAACCTAAGGGGCTATGAGTGGGGTTTTAAAATCAGTACATGAAAAGGAGAAGGGGAATGCCAAAAACAGTTTGATTTCAGAAGAAAGAAAGTTTAGAACACACAGTTGCAGGAATAACTGCACCAAGAAGCAAACAATGTTCATACTTAACACACAGTTCAAATAAGTTGAAGTCCAGTTAAGCTAAATACTCATGCTAGTACTTAAGACAATCATGGCTTAATGAAAGAAACAATTAGGCAGAAACAGTTAAAATGGCTAGACACATGAATTAAGCAAACAAGGCACATAAGTTAAGCAACAAACTAATTGATTGCATGCTTATAGTATCTTGAGGAATGCAAAGTTCAGAACAGGTGTAAGATTAGTGCATGAAAAAAATTAAACCTTAGGATAACTTATGAGAGGATTCATATTATTCAAATAACTTAATCCTAAATTAACATTGTTACTAAATGGGATCATAGAATCATGTATAGGACAGAATCATACTGGGAATTAAAGCATGCTAGTAAAGCATAAAGAATGAAATTACAAAGGGTTCAGGAATACCAGTTAAGTGAGAAAGCAAGTAAATATGCCACAGCAGTTAAACTCTAGAACCACTTGGCCTTGGCTTTCAGCCGGCCAAAACCAGAGACACTTAGCACACAAATCAAAATAAAAGAGCCTAAGTTTTTAGTGAGAATATGATAGTTCGAGTCTGTCTAAGGGGAGAGGGAGAAGGGGTTTAAATAGCACTGAATTAAGAATACAAATAAGGTAATAAGTCAATCATACATAATTACGGAATGAAAATAATTCTAGAATTAATTGAAGTCAGGTTCAATCAATTAGCATAACATAACAACGTATAATCAGGAAGGCACTACTTAGATTAAGTAAAGTATTACATAAAATCAATCAACAGTCAAATGTTGAATCAAATAAGGTAAGAAAATAATGAGAACATGGTAAATCGAACAAAATAAGAAAATATCAGTACCATAAAAAAAGGAAAGACTAAAATCTCCGTAAAAGATTTCAAAACCATAATTTTTGGGGTAAACCATAAAATCAGCGGAGAAAATAAGGGTAAAAGTCACTTGTTTCGTGGAATGAACATAGACGGGAACATATTCACATAAGCAAACAGATTGGGCCCTAAATAAAAGGTTCGAAACCCTAATTTAAGGGTAAGCCATAAAAATCGATAAAGTCAGAAGTAAAGAATTAAATATTTTAGTAAAAAAAGAATATAGACAGAGAGTTATTAAAGAAAAACATAAGATTGAACCAAATCTGGTCCGATTAAAGAAGGTTAAAACCCTAATTTTAGGTAAGTAAAAGATTTAACGAAAAATAGGCCAATTGAGGAGTAACAAAGTGAATATAGACGACGAGTAACATTAAAAAAAACTAAAATCGAACTAAATCTAGTTCGAATCAAAGATCTAAAAACCCTAACTGAAAGATATGAACATATTTATACTCACAGAGGTTAGGATGAAAGACAGAAATAACCAACAGATAAGAGATTTTGAACCAAATTTGGTTCGAATACTCAAGATCTGCGTGCCATTTGAGGGGAGCAAGTTAAGTAACACCAAATATGAGTAGCCGCTAAAGAAATAAGACCAAATAAGGTAAGGAATCGCTAAATGATTCCATTTCTAGGCAGGAATCAAGGGGAAATAGGGTGACGACGCTAGGGTTTGATAAAGGAAAGAGGGGAAGGAGATAAGAGGAGCGTTTAGTGACGGTGGGTAGATGGGAAATGAATTAGGGTTAGGGGAGTTGGTATAATTAAAAGGGTGGGGTGATTGTGAGCCGTTGATCTTAAGAGATCAACAAATGGGATCTTAAAGGGAACTGAGTCAGGGTTTTTAAATGGTTATAGGAATGGGTTTGACGGTTATGGGTATTGGATATGGGGTATTGGGCTGGGGTAATGGGTAGGCTAGGTCCGGAATTAATTTAAGAAAAAGGGCTAGGTTTTAAATACACAATTATATCAGTAAAATATTTATAAAAATAATTAATAAATATGTCATTTGTGGATGAAAATAATTTAAAATAATTACTTAGCATTAAAAATATAAAAAGTCACTTTTCTGTGTAAATGAGGTAATTACGCATATATGTCGCTATCATTGCGAAATATTACAATTATCGCCTAAAGATGTAAATATAATTATACATAAAATGTTTAAAGCTTAATATGAATATAATTGATAAAAATTCAATAATTAAATCATTATAAAATTATTTGTCACGCAATTAATTATTATTTATATAATAGAAATGCAGGAATAAATTGATTAAAATCTTTTAAAAATTACAAAAAAATTATGGGAAAATACCTGTTGATGCTCATGTACTATTTTGAAAGTATATATATATATATATATATATATATATATATGGAAAAAATTGGGTATCAACAGCTGCCCCTCTTTACCCGGAAAGGATGAAAGAGTTTTCGGGTAAAGACATGATGACCAATTTTGACCGAATCGGGTGATTTGAAAGATATAGGCCGCACTCCGGCTTCCGATATGCCTACATATCCCTGGTTTTACAGGAATCAGGATGTGTGTTGTTCCAGATCCAACGGTGGAATAAACCGATGGAGTCAAGAACGGACAAAAGGTTTCGAGTAGGATTACTTGGGATTGAAACGGTTATGGGTGAACGGTCAGGTTTGGAATAATTGAAGGAACTGGAGCAGGATTGCTCCTGTTGGGATAACGGTTACTCATTGGGTTATCTGCAAATCTACAAAAGTATACTGTGAGCACATATGTATAAATTATTGCGTAAATTTAAACGTGATGTGAATTCCCTTCGGACCGTGAAGACTGTCTTTGGATGGAGAGGATGACTTCCTTAGACCATGATGTCCTGGGCCATGAGTTTTGCGGTAAAGGATTCGTAGGCCATGAAATTATGTTCTCGGGCCATGAAGATGGTGCCTCCGAACCATGACGCCTTCGAATAATGATGTGCAAGTTTGAGAGATCCTCAGGACATGGTATGATGTCTTACGGCTATGAGGATAGTGCCTTCAGTCTATGATGCCTTCGGACAAGTTGGATATATTTCATCCCATGAGGTGTAGAGACATGATGCTAGAAGCAACAAGATAGAGCTTAGTCGTGTGTGAAGTTGAGGGCAGAACTTAGACCGAGGGAGGAAAATAATGCAAAAGAGACAGGGCTTAGACTCATGCTGGGATTTGAGACAGGGCTTAGTTTCATGCAAAGAGAAGGCAGTGCTTAGCCTTATGCAAATACAGAGGCAAGCCTTAGCCTCATGCAAGTGATTTGAGACAGGGCTTAGTCTCATGCAAAGAGAAGGCGGTGCTTAGCCTTATGAAAATAGAGAGACATGGCTTAGCCTCATGCAAGTAGAGAGGCAGGGCTTAGGATTATGCAAGTGATTTGAGATAGGGCTTAGTCTCATGTAAAGAGAAGGAAGTGCTTAGCCTTATGCAAATGGAGAGGCAGGGCTTAGCCTCACGCAAAGAGAAGGCAGTGCTTAGCCTTATGCAAGGATTTGAGACAATGCTTAGTCTCATGCAAAGAGAAGGCAGGGCTTAGCCTTATACTGGGATTTGAGATAGGGCTTAGTCTCATGCAAAGAAAAGGCATTGCTTAGCCTTATTCAAATGGAGAGGCAAGGCTTAGCCTTAGGCAAGTGATTTGAGACAGGGCTTAGTCTCATGCAAAGAGAAGGTAGTGCTTAGCCTTATGCAAATAAAGAGGCAGGGCTTAGCCTCATGCAAGTAGAGAGGCAGGGCTTAGCCTCATGCAAGTGATTTGAGACAGGGCTTAGTCTCATGCAAAGAGAAGGCAGTGCTTAGCCTTATGCAGGAATTTGAGACAGGGCTTAGTCTCATGCAAGGAGAAGGCGGGGCTTAGCCTTATGCAAATGGGAGGTAGGGCTTAGCCTCATGTGAGTGTTGAGATAGGGCTTAGTCTCATGCAAGTGTAAGAGTATGAGTGAAGTATTCTTAGCTGACAATGTGTTTCATGCATAGCGATTGTGTTGTTGCGAAGGTGCTTATTATGATGATATAGTCCTGAATCTAGGGTTGGTTCGTGTCTTTGCTTGCTCGATTTGCTCTGTTCTGTCTGAATCCTGCGTAAGTTATCAGGGGTAGCATTTGGCTAAAAGTAAAAAAAATTTTCAAAAGCATGCGTGTATAGTTTTTCAAAGACATAGTAATATGTAGTTTAGAAATTAGTTATATGAACCGGTAATTGTGACATTATTAGAGACACTGCGACTTCCTCTACCGTAGAATTTTGAGGGTCCTCAAAATTCTGCCTCAGTTAACTGGATGACCTTTCTGACTGTTCCGTATGTTGCAGTTGGCTGAACTTGCTTCGGAATTTTGAGGGTCCTTCTCAAAAGTCTGCCCCAGTTTCTGATTGTGGGGAAAATGGAAATTTTATTGAATTGTGACTGAACCCACATGGCTACCTACGTATCCCCTCTTAAACGGGAATCAGGTCGAGCGTAGTTCAATTTACATTATATGAAGAAACATAAAATGGTTCACACATAGTATCTTTTGACTGCATCTGAATTGATAGGCTTCGGCCAAATTTCTCCGTCCATCTCTGCGAGTATGAGCGCTCCTCCTGTCAATACTCTGTGAACCATGTAAGGACCTTGCCTGTTAGGAGAGAATTTCCCTTTTGCTTCATCTTGATGTGGAAAGATTCGTTTCTACACCAGCTGCCCCGATGTGAACTATCTTGGCTTGACCCTTTTGTTGAAAGCCCCAGACATTCTATTCTCATAAAGCTGACCGTGACATATTGCATTCATCCTCTTTCCGTTTATGAGGGCTAGTTTCTCATAGAGGCTCCTTATCCATTCTGTGTTGCTGAGTTCGGCTTCTTGTATGATTCTCAAAAAAGGAATTTCTACCTCGGCGGGAATGACAACTTCGGTACCATAACCCAGCAGATAGGGAGTTGCTCTGGTTGATGTGCAGACTGTGGTACGGTATCCCAGCAAGGCGAATGGTAATTTCTCATGCCATTGCTTGTGATTCTATGCCATTTTCCTTAGTATCTTTTTGATGTATTTGTTGGCGGCTTCCACGACTCCATTCATTTGAGGCCTGTATGCCGTGGAATTCTTGTGCTTGATTTTGAAAGTTTCACACAAGGATTTCATCAGGTCACTATTGAGATTGGCGGCATTGTAAGTGATGATAGACTCTGGAACCCAAAATCGAGAAACAATTCAGTCTCAGACAAAACTGCAACGACCTTCTTGGTCACAACTTTGTAAGATGTAGCTTCAACCCATTTAGTGAAGTAGCCGATGGCCACTAAAATGAACTGGTGCCATTTTGAAGCAGTGGGCTCGATAGAGTCGATTACATCCATTGTCCAAGCATCAAAAGGCCAAGGTGAGCTTGTTGCATTAAGCTCGTTTGGTGGTACCCGTACCATGTCTGCATGTATCTAGCATTGGTAGCATTTCTGAACATACTGGATGCAGTCTGTCCCCATGGTCATCTAAAAGTATCCTGCCCTGAGTATCTTTAGCCAAGACAAAGTCGTTCATATGTAGACCGCAGGTTCCGACATGTATCTCCTCGAGCAATTTGGAAGCCTCTTTTGCGTCAACACACCTTAACAGTCCTAGATCTAGAGTTCTTTTGTACAGGGTTCCTCCGCTGTGGAAAAAGTGATTGGACAACCTCCGAAGTGTGAATTTTTTATTATGGTTTGCATGCTCCGGCTATTCTCCAATTTCCAAGTACTCTTTGATGTCATGGAACCATGAATTTTCTTCTGTCTTTCTTCAACATGAGCACAGTATGCTGATGCGTGGGTAGAATTCATGATTTTAAGCATTATATACCTTGCATTTTATGTGCTTTAATGATAAAAATACACGTCGTATGTGCCTAATGAAGTTTATTTAATGTGTAGGTGAGTTGGAAATGGAAGCCGAGCTAAATGAGAGCATAAACGTCGGAAAATACGTGCAAGAGTCAAAAAGGAGCGATCCGGGACAAGCCTGGCGTCAGCCAGGCGTTAGACCCCAAACGCCAGGGGGTGCCTGGCGTTAGCCAGGCGTTAGACCCCAAACGCCAGGGGGTGCCTGGCGTTAGCCAGGCGTTAGCCCCAAACGCAAGGGGTTGCCTGGCGTTACCCTCCAAACGCCAGGGTGCCTGTTTCGGTGAAGTCCGAGTTTAAAAGGTTTTTAAGTGTTTCCAAGTGGGAATAGGAGTCTCTTACACGGTTAGGGTTTATCCCAACCATATAAATAGACCCAAGAACACATCTTGGAGGGGAGGAGACGAATTTGGGAGAAAAATACACACACAAGATCATTGAAGGAGCAAGGATTATCTGTTTTCTTCATTTTTATTCGAGTATTTCAATTCATGCACACTTATGCAATTGATTGATCATAGCATGAGTGGCTAAACACCCATTGTTCTGGGGTT
>MDKI01288262.1:0-15729 GCA_005239505.1 Nicotiana paniculata
CACAAAGTTAGAAAGGAGACTTACCTCGCTCCGAAGTTCCATAACCGGCCTCCAAGCCCTTCCGATGACTAAAATCGTTGCACAACGCTCCAAAACTATCCAAACAACGACAAACCAATGAAAATATACTCTAATATTCGCAACAATTCCAAATTATATAATTTCCCAACTCTGCTCAGTGAAATAACCAAAATGCCCTAGGGCCACGTGCCCGGAATCCAAAATTTCTCGAAGATAAATTCTACCCATAGTTTTACTAGTTCAAATATACAATTTACTCTAAATTTCCTGCTCAAATTCGTGGCTAAAAATCCAAATTACCATTTTCTAGGTTTTCTTCAAAATTTCCCAATTTTCCACAATCTTTCATGTTTAATCCACGCATATAACTTGTATTAATCTTAAAAACATGAAGGAATTACTTACCTAGTGATGCTTGACGAAAACCCATTCTTGAAGCTCCTCAAAGTCGACCAAACCAAAGAAGAAATGGCCAAAACCCGTTTTAAAATACAATTTGCCCAGCTCTGCCCTTCTATGCGATCGCATAAAGGACGCTGCGATCGCATAGGCCAAACCATGCTGCCCCAAAATTCCCTTATGTGTGTTCTCATGCCTACAGGTGCGTTCGCACAAGCCAAAGCTGCAACCCCCACATTTCCTCTACTGTGTGATCGCATACACTTACCTGTGATCGCATAAGCCAAAATCCAGCAGCCTCCCAAATTGCACTGTGCAATCACATAAGCCAAAATTCCAGCACCTCTAATTTCCTTCATTGCGATTGCACACAAAGGGCGCATAGCACACCAGACACATCAGAAGACAGCAACAGCAAAACAGAGAAAAATGGTCCGAATTCACCCCGAAATACACCCGAGGCCCCGAGGACCCCATCCAAACCCACGACTCAGTCTCATAACACCCCACGGACTTGCTCGAGGCCTCAAATCACATCAAACAACGCCGAAATCACGAATCGCACTCAAACTCAATCTTTATGAACTTTGAAATTTCAAACCTCCACATTTGATGCTGAAACCTATCAAATCACGTCCGATTGACCTCAAATTTTGAACGCAAGTCATGTTTGACATTACGGACCTGCTCCAACTTCCGGAATCGCATTCCGACCCCGATATCAAAATTTGCACTTCCGGTCGGATTTCTCAAAAACTTTCAAATTTCTATCTTTAGTCAAATGACTTCAAAATGACCTACGGACATCCAAATTCACTTCCGATCGCGCTCCCAACTCCAGAATCATCATACGGATCTATTCCAAGGCTCGGAATCCTAAACCGACATCAATAACACTGAAATGCCTTACAGCCCAAATTTATGAAATTCTTCTAAAATGCCATCTTCCATAATATACGCCGAAATGCTCCCGGATTATCCAAAACCCGATCCGGACATACGCCCAAGTACGAAATCATCATACCAACCTGCAGGAACCTTCAAATCCTGATTCGGAGGTCGTTTACTCAAAATTCCAATCTTAGTTGGTTCTTCCAACTTAAGGCTTCCGAATTGAGAATTTTCTTTCCAAATTAACTCTAAACTTCCCGAAATTCAATTTTGACCATGACAACGGGTCATAATACCTGAAACGAAGCTTCCACGATCTCAAATCGTTGAACGACGTGCTAGATCTCAAAACGACCGGTCGGGCCGTTATAGTGGCCTAGTCAGGTGCAGTGGAATCAGGCAGTGTAGTAGTCGGGGGATTATCATTTCCCCTCGGGTATTCACCTGCATCATCAAATAAAAGGTCAATTGCCACTACTGAGGCATCATTGGCTCCTTGGCCAGTACTTGCTCTCTTCTTAGGTGCCATGTACTGGAATTTTAAGGAATGCACGAGTTAGAGGAGGAACAGCTTCAAAATCAGTTTCATCGCACAATCCAGAATATCAAAAAAGGTTATTATTCCTAAATTTCCAAGTAGCCTCAAACTTATAGATGTGGTCGACAACACGCCGATAAGGAGGACTCTACTAGACACAGGTGCTAGGACACTTTAAAACCTTAGGCTCTGATACCTAGTTTGCCATGCCCCAAACTCGGGAAGAATGATCGGCGCTCAACAGAGTGAACCGGTCAAGAAAGCATGTTAGATACTTTCTACCCAACTCAGCCATGATTAAGAAAGACATAATTTCATTAATTAGACAGTAGGGAGATCATGTATACAATACTAAATCATTTCATTAGTTACATCATTTTTAAGTCTCAAAATACACACATTCTTATGGTTTGAGTGGAACATGTGATAAAAACACGACATGACTTGCTTGAATTATCTAGCACCTATGTACAACCCACATTGTGTCTACGGAGCCTCTAGAGGATACAAAGAGTGTTATGATAGTGAAGGCAACAAGACTCTGTCTATACCTCAAAGCGTGATAATAATATGAACAAAAGATATAATACATGACTCCGGAATGAAGTGGGGATCACCAAGTCTGCTGGGAAAAGGATGTACCACTATCTCTGATCAACACTGCATGCTATGGAACCACATAAATCCATTTTAAAGATGCATCACCCCCGGCAAAAGAGATGTTAGTACCGTCGAATAGTACTAGTATGTTTAAATAAACACTATCTCAATAGAATGAATGATAATACAAGGAGGAATAATCAAGAAATAAATATAAGCCTCAAGCAATGCCAAAGAATCAAGTTAAGAATCACATAAGTTTTCAAGTAAATTTCCATGATATTAGGTTGGGAGATCTTTAGTGCCGATATACCATAATTCACAGTAACACCATATTCTTACACGGAGTCAGATCACGACCCGATCGGCTAGGTCATCTCATTTGAGACATCAACCATAACCACAATTTCAATTATATTTTCTAGCACAATCACCACCCTGTGTGCGGCATGGCTTCCGAGCACGGCCCGATCGGCTAGGTCGTCTCACCCGAGACATTACCTTTTTCAATCAATCATCTTACTTCATATTTCTTTCGCATCTTTTCAATTAATTGGCACTAGTGACCACAATTATAACGTCATTCTTTGAACTTGGCCATATTTCATAATTCCAGTTCCCCTTTCTACATTCAAACATCACTATCATCATCAACAATAATAAGGCTTTCCATTCAATACATTAAATACACATATGATCAATTTGGGAATCTTAGGCACATATAGGCTTTCAAACAATTTGGCATAACAACCTTTATTCGATCTTGACTTGAAGTCTTAACATTTTTTTACACATATTCCATATTTTGAACACATCCTCAAATGATAATATGACATGATGAAGCATTTAAAATACATATTGAACATATATCCTTCAACACAAGCACATTCGGAATAGTCAATTCTATAATGATCAATTTGGGACTTACACCAATTACATGAACACCGTGGGATTCAATTTTAAGAAGGAGAGGTTTAGCCAACATACCTCAATTGATCTTCCTTAAACCTTAAACTTTTTGGAATTTTTAACAACTTCAATCTATTTTTAGAAATATAGCAGGTTGAACCAAAATTAGGAAGATGGCCATGATTCTAGCTCAGTTGAGCATATTATCAAACACTAGGTGTGCATTAAGGTCTTTAAGCCCCTTTTTATGAAATATTCCATCATCCCTCAACTCATTATCTACCATTTTTATCTCACAACCTTCCTAAATTCTTTGATAACACATGCATGCAAGACAACAACCTCCACACCCAAGAATTGTCTTTCTAATTATCCCCTTTTTAGTAAACTTTCAAAGGGAGCTAGGACATAGATTATTACCTTTAAGATGAAGACTTTCCTTGTTAACTTCAATGATTGAGCAAGAATTGATGAACAATAGGTATAACGTTACTTCCCCACACTAATCACTCTTTCTCACTCTAAAAGCATCAAACTTTTGCTCAAAATGGGCTATGGCATATGTTTTAACGAAGTAGGGTCAAGTTATAAAAATCAAAAAATGAAGCCCCGAGACAGGATCTGTGGTCGCATATGCAAATTCATAATGATTCTACGGTCCGCGAAATGGCCGCGAAAAATGACCTTCGGAACTACGCTGGTCTGCTTCACTCTGCGGTCGTTATGCGGCCCGCAGACCTATTATGCGGTCGCATAATGCACTGCAGAACCTCCCACCGCAAAATTTTAAGGCTTATTATGCGACCAAAGTGCGGCCTACAAAAGGGTTATGTGGTCGCATAACTGGCCACGAAATTGACTTCAAAAATGGACCGAATAGTTGCTTCACTATGCGGCCATTCTGCATCCCGTACAGTGATTATGCGGCCGGATAATGGGCCGCAGAAATGCCCATCTCTACAAATATTTCCTTCAACTCCCCATCGTACTGTTCAATCCAAAAAGTCCGAACAAGAATTTCTACTATTATTAACCTCTATGCCTACCCTGGCATCACAGAACCCCGGCTTTTAGGAAAATTTTTACTGGGCCTTACATCCTCCCCTACTTAATATCATTCGTCCTCGAATGAGGATCAAGGTTCACTATTAAGATCTTATGCAACTCATTTTTCATACCACACACTAACAACCCCAAATTTGGCTAACTCCCTAAATTTCTAAAAATTTTGCCAGAGTTTTTCCTGTAACTGGGCCTATCCACCTGTCAAAGAGCCCCAGAAACACATCCTTAAATCATATACATTATCCAATGACGTAACATAATTCATAAAAACACCAACCGTGGCCTCACATACAATATATTTAGAAAGAAGCACCTTTACATTAACTGAACAAGTGATACAAAAATTCCATAGGTGATAGTTTTATAAAAAGGTTACATAGCTTATACAAACAAGTAAGGATACTTCTTTTTCATATCTTCCTCGGCCTCCCAAGTAGCCTCCTCAACCTGCTGGTTTCTCCATAACACCTTCACGGAGGCAATTTCTTTATCCCTCAACTTTCGGACTTGCCTATCAATAATGGCAACTGGAATTTCTTCATATGACAGATCTTTATTAACCTCAATGGTCTCAACCGGCACAATAGCTGACGTATCTCCAACAACCTTCTTCAAGATAGATACATGGAATACCAGGTGCACTAATGACATCTCGGGTAGTAGCTCAAGCTTGTACTCCACCTGACCAATCCCCTAATGATTTTGTACGGCCCGACATACCTCAGACTCAGTTTCCCTTTCCTTCCAAATCGCATTACACCCTTCATGGGTGAAACCTTCAAGAATACCCAATCATCTTCTTTGAGCTCTAAGCCTCTGCGATGAACATCCGAATAGGATTTTTGATGACTCTGAGCAATTCTCAACCGCTCCTTAATGGTCTTAACTTTTTCCATCGCCTGATGCACGAGGTCTGGTCCTATCAACTCAGCTTCCCCAATCTCAAACCACCCAATATGAGATCTATATCTCCTACCATATAATGCCTCAAATGGGGCCATCTGAATACTGGCATGAAATTTGTTGTTATAAGCAAACTATATGATTGGAAATGATCATCCCAGCTACCCTCGAAGTCAAGAACACAAGCACACAACATGTCCTCAAACGTCTAAATAATCCGCTCTGCTTTCCCGACGGTCTGTGGATGGAAGGGTGTACTAAGATTCACCTGAGTACCCAAACCTTGCTGAAATTTCTTCCAAAAATTGGTTGTGAACTGAGCTCCTTTATCGAAAATGATAGAAACTAGAGTGCCATGCAGCCTAACTATTTCCTTGATATAGAATTGAGTATACTGTTTTGTTGTGTCGGTAGATTTAACTGACAAAAAGTGTGCTGATTTCGTGAGTCGATCCAAAATCACCCAAATTTAGTCAAACTTGCGCGGAGTACGCGGTAATCCTACCACAAAATCCATATTAATCATTTTCCACTTCCACATTGGAATTTCTATGTTCTGTGCCAACCCACCAGGCTGTTGGTGTTCGGCCTTTACTTGCTGACAATTCGGACATCTTTCCACAAAGTCCGCCACATTCTTTTTCATGTCATTTCACCAATAGACTTCCTTGAGATCATGATACATCTTTGTAGAACTTAGGTGCACGGAATACCTCGGTCATGATTCTTTCCGGGAGACCATCTACATTTGGAACACATAGCCGCCCTTGGTACCTTAGTATACCCTCATCCATGCCAAGAGTAAAAGCCATAGTTTTATGTTTATGAATCCCCTCCTTCAGTTGTACCAACAATGGATCATCATATTGCTTCTCTTTGACTTCCACAACAAGCAATGATCCAGCCCTATTTTGCACAAATACCCCTCCTTCATTAGAGTCCGCAAGACGAACTCCCAAACTAGATAACTAGTGAACCTCCTTGGCCAACGGCCTTTTACATGCCTCCAAGTGGGCCAAACTACCCATAGATTTACGTCTAAGAGCATCAGTCACAACATTGGTTTTTCCCGGGTGATATAGAATATTGATGTTGTAATCTTTGAGTAACTCAAGCCATCTTCTCTTCCTCAGATTCATATCCTTTTGTTTGAAAATATATTGAAGACTATTGTGGTCCATGAATACATCCACATGGACCCCATACAAATTATAACACCAAGTCTTCAATGCAAAAACCACTGCCACAAGTTCTAATTCATGTATTGGATAGTTCTTTTCATGATTCTTGAGTTGCTTAGAAGAATAAGTTATAACCTTGTCGTGTTGAATTAACACACACCCAAGCTCGATCACTGAAGCATCGCAATATACTACAAACCTATTTGTACCCTCTGGCAGGGTCAACAACGACGTTGTGGTCAATCTTGATTTCAACTCCTGGAAGCTCCTTTCACAAGCATCGGACCAGTGGAACTTAACCGCTTTCTGAGTCAATTTAGTCAATGGAGAGGCAAGAGTAGAGAACCCCTCCACAAACTTCCTTTAATACCCTGTTAAAACCAAGAAACTACGAATCTCGATTGGCATTGTAGGTCTAGGCAAATTCTTCACTGCTGCAATCTTTTGAGGATCAACCTTAATTCCTTCTCTAGATATGACATAACCCAAGAATATGACAGATTCGAGCCAAAATTCACATTTTGAAAATTTTACGTGCAATTGGTGTTGATGAAGAATCTGCAAAACTGCCCTGAGATGATCGACATGGTCCTCTCGACCTCGTGAATACAGAAGAATATCGTCAATGAACACTATCACAATGGAATCGAGAAAAGTCTTGAAAACCCAATTCACAAGATCCATGAAAGCTATCGGGGCATTTGTTAGCCCAAAAGACATTACCAGAAATTCAAAGTGCCCATAGCGGGTCTTGAAAGCTATTTTCAGAATATCCTGCTCCCTGAGTTTCAATTGGTGATACCCAGATTGTAAATCAATTTTGGAGAAGTACCTAGCACCCTGTAACTGATCAAACAAATAATCTATTCTTAGTAACGGGTACTTGTTTTTATTGTGACTTTGTTGAGCTACCGGTAGTCAATACACATCCTCACTGATCCATATTTCTTCCTTACAAAGAGAATCAGTGCGCCCATGGTGACACACTTGGTCAGATGAAACCCTTCTCTAACAAATCCTTCAATTGTTCATTTAGTTCCTTCAATTCTGCTCGTGCTATCTTGTAGGGCGGAATAGATATAGGCTGCTTTCCTAGCATCACATCAATCACAAAATCAATCTCCCTATCTGGCAGAATCCCAGGGAGATCATCATGAAAGACCTCGGTAAATTCATTCACCACTAGCACAAACTCGAGTGTAGGTGCATCAACATCGGTGTCTGTAACCCAGACCAAATGATAGATACACCCCTTGTTATTCATCTTTGTGGCCTTAAGGTAAGATATCAACCTACCTTTTGGCATCACATTATCCCTCTTCCATTCAACAACTGGCTCATTTGGAAATTCAAACCTCACAGTTCTAGTTCGGCAATCGAGCTTAGTAAAACATGAATAAAGCCAATCGATTCCTATAATTAAATCAAAATCGACCATCCATAATTCAATGAGATCGGCCAAGGTGTCCCGACCACGTACCGTGACAACACAACCCCTATAAACTCGTGCGGTCATAATAGACTCGCCAACTGGTGTAGATGCAGAGAACGACTCAGGAAGTTATTCTGGTTCTATCCCAAATTCCATAGCAAGATAAGGGGTAACATAGGACAAGGTGGAACCGGGATCAATAAGAGCATATACATCATGAGATTGGACAGTCAATATACCTGTGACAACATCTGGAGAAGCCTCTGCACTCTAGAGACCACTCATAGCATAGAAACGAGTGGGTCCTCCCGAACTCTGCACACCACCCCTAGCTGCACCACGCTTTGCTGGTGCTGGAGTGCCTCGAGGTGGAGGGGGTGCTAAAGATGTAGAAGCTGCAGAACTGGATGGTTGTGTTGTGCCGCTGTCCGCACCCTGGTGGAATGAACGACACTCCCTTTGAATATGACCCCTCAATCTACACCTGTAACATATGGGTAGGTCCATGTAGCAGATCCCTAAGTGCATCTTCCCACACCTGGGGCATGGGGGCCTCCACTGCTGCTGGAATCTCCCTCTTGATCGACCTTGCTGGTGGGGTCCCCTGCTGCCTTGATTGGGCCTGAAATGACTCCCATGCTACTAAATAGTCCTTGCTAGTGGTGCACTGGCTAAAGACAGAGCAAAAGATTGGGATGGCCCTAATGACCCTCCCCTAAAAGTTGATCTTCCCCTACCAAATAACTCTCTAAAGTTTCCCGTGGACCGCGCCTTGTTGCTGCCCTCTCGCTCCATTCTGTTCTTCAACCTACGGTTCTTTGTGGCTTGATCAAATGCCACCATCTTCCCATAGTTCATATCCAAGTTCAAGGCAGCTATATCGGGATTAGCACTCGTGAACACCAGAGGATCTAACAGAAGAAACTTGTTCACCCTGGACCCAATATAATCCCCTTGTTGTCTAGAAAGTGGGTGTAACATTTGATCTCTAGGCCTGAGAAGCCACTATCTATGTCAGCATCTGTATGGCTTCCCTGAAATCCCCGTCAGAGATACCAGTACTGGAAGCTGAGGTTGGAGGTGGAACCGGAATATCAGTGGGAGGTATCATTTCACCCTCAGTAGGCGCAGGAACTGGTGTGTCCTGTTCAGGTGTAATAGAATCAGGTAGTGTAGCAGTCGGGGGATTATCCTTGCCCCTCGGGTATTCACCCACATCATCAAATAAAGGGTCAACTGCCAATCCTGAGGCAGCATTGGCTCCTTGGACAATTCTTGCTCTCTTCTTAGGTGTCATGTAATGATATTTTAAGGAATGCACGAGTTAGAGGAGGAACAGTTTCACAATCAGTTTCATCGCACGATCCAGAATAGCAAAGAAGGGTATTATTCCTAAATGTCCAAGTAGCCTCCAACTTATAGATGTGGTCGACAACACATCTATAAGGAGGACTCTACTAGACACGGCTCCGAGACATCCAAGGACACTTTAAAACCTTAGGCTCTAATACCAAGTTAGTCACACCCCAAACTCGGGAAGCGCGAACGGCACTCAACCGAGTGAACCCTGTCAAGCAAGCTTGTTAGATACTTTCTACCCAACTCACCCATGATCAAAAGAAGACATAATTTCATTACTTAGACAGTAGGGAGATCACGTATACAATACTAAATCATTTCATTAGTTACATCATTTTTAAGTCTCAAAATACACACATTCTTATGGTTTGAGTGGAACATGTGATCAAAATACGACACAACTTGTTTGAATTATCTAGCACCCATATACAACCCACATTATGTCTATAGAGCCTCTACATGATACAAAAGAGTGTTATGATAGTGCCCGCAACAAGGCTCCAGCTATACCTTAAAACATGATAATAATATGAATAAAAGATATAATACATGACCCCGGGATGAAGTGGGGCTCACCAAGTCTGCTGGGAAGAGGATTTACCACTATCACTGATCAACATTGCCTGCTATGGAACCATCTACATCCATTTAAGGATGCAACGCCCCGGTAAAAGGGACGTTAGTACCATCGAATAGTACTAGTATGTTTAACTAAACATTATCTCAATAGAATGAATGATAATACAAGGAGGAACAATCATGAAATCAATAGAAGCCTCAAAAAATACCAAAGTATCAAGTTAAGACACATAAGTTTTCAAGTAAATTTCCATGATATTAGGTTGGGAGATCTTTAGTGCCGATATACCATAATTCACAATACCACCGTATTCTTACACTGATTCCGATCACGACCCGATCGGCTAGGTCGTCTCATTTGAGACATCAACCATAACCATAATTTCAATTATAATTTCCAGCATAGTCACCACCATGTGTGCGGCATGGCGTCCGATCACGGCCCGGTCGGCTAGGCCGTCTCACTCGAGACATTACCTTTTTTAATCAATCATCTCAGTTCATACTTCTTTCGTATCTTTTCAATTCATTGGCACTAACGGCCACAATTATAACGTCATTCTTGGCATTTGGCCGCATTTCATAATTCCAGTTCCCCTTTCCACATTCAAACATTATTATCATCATCAAAAATAATAAGGCTTTCCATTCAAGACATTAAATACACATATGAGCAATTTGGGAATCTTAGACACATAGAGGCTTTTCATACAATTTGGCATAACAAGATTTATTCGATCTTGACTTGAAGTCTTAACATTTTTAACACATATTCCATATTTTGAACATATACTCAAATGATAAGTTGACTTGATGAATTATTTAGAATACATATTGAATATATATCCTTCAACACAAGCACATTCGGAATAGCCAATTCTATAATGATCAATTTAGGACTTACACCAATTACATGAACACCGTGGGATTCAATTCTAAGAAGGAGGGGTTTAGACAACATACCTTAATTGAGCTTTCTTAAACTTTAAATGTTTCATAATTCTTAGCAACTTCAATCTATTTTTAGAAATATAGCAAGTTGAACCAAAATTTGGAAGATGACCATGATTCTAGCTCACTTGAGCATATTATCAAACATTAGGTGTGCGCTAGGGTCTTTAAGCCCCTTTTTATGAACGATTCCATCATCCCTCAACCCATTCTCTACCATTTTTATCTCACAACCTTCCTACATTCTTTGATAAAATATGCATGCAAGACAACAACCACCACACCCAAGAATTGTCTTTCTAATTATCCCCTTTTTAGTAAATTTTTGAAACTGAGAGCTAGGACATAGATTCTTACCTTTAGGATGAAGACTTTACTTGTTAATATTCAATGATTGAGAAATAATTGATGTATAATAGGTTGAAGGTTACTTATCCACATTAAGCACTCTTTCTCACTCTAAAAGTATCAGAAATTTTCTCAAAATAGGCTATGGCATATGTTTTAACGAAGTAGGGTCGGGTTATAAGAATTCTAAAATGAAGCCTCGGTAAAGGATCTACAGTCGCATATGCGACTGCATAATAATTTTGCGATCTGTAAAATGGCCGCGAAAAATAGCCTTCGGAACTGGGCTGGCTTGCTTCGCTCTGTGAGCGTTATGTGGCCTGCAGACCTGTTCTGCGGTCGCATAATGTGTCGCAGAACCTCCCTCCCCAAAATTCTAAGGCTGATTATGTGACCAAAGTGCGGCCTGCGAAATTTTTAGGCGGTCTCATAACTGGCTGTGAAATTGACATAAAAATGGCCCAAATAGTTGCTTCGCTCTGCGGCCCGCAATGGCCGCATAATGGGCCGTTGAAATGCCAAACTCAGCAAATATTTTCCTTCAACTCCCCAGCTCACTGTTTAATCCAAAAAGTTCAAACAAGAATTTCTATTATTATTAACCTCTACACGTACCCTGGCATCATGGAACCCCGATTTTTAGAAAATTTTTTACGGGGCCTTACATATACCTATAATTCCACTAGGTATTTTATCAGTATTAACTTCAATAGATCTTAATTTACTACTCTTTTCATTCACTTAGCTTGTCTTGCAGCAACAACTTCAAGTTCTAGTTCACTTGTTTCTCCAAGAATATCCTCATCAGCACCATATAATGACTCATATGTATCATTATGATCATCATAAATAGCCTCATAATCACCATCCTCACTCTCATAACTTCCCTCATCACCCTCAACATCACCCTCATAATCAGTTGCTGAATGAAAATTGTACAACTCGCCTTTATCTTTACTAGAGTCTTCTATATACTCTTTTATATCGACAGCCCTCTCTTACCCTTCCTATGAGTGTTATCACCTCTATTTATATTATTGTTAGGTTAGTTTGTTGCCCTAGCATTAACATCACTTGTTTGCCCATGTGGCATTTTATTAAAGTCACATGGTTGAACATCAACGGGGTCCACATTTATACCACTACTACTCAATATTTCATCCAGGTCCAAATCAACAAATGGTGTATGAATTGTGTGACATAGATACACATCAATAAAATTCCCATCCTTAAGGTCTTTACACAAAGCTAACACATCAGCATCATACTTCAGAAATCGAAATTCTCCTTTTAGGTTAATTTTACATGCATACTTATCTACTGTTAAGTACCTCATATCTTTAGCGCACTCATTAAAATGAATTATATGCAATTCATCAATGTCGACCTGAAGAATAAGTGGCCAAATTTGCCCATTTACATATCTCATAAATGGGTCAGCCACTAACCACCCTAGATGATGAAACTGTAATTTGACATATACAATCATTGAAACTTATAAAACAAAAGGTCAATTCATATACGCTTTAACCCTAAAAAGTCATAACTTTATCACAGTGGGAGATAAGAATATTTTGATATGCAAAAAAACCATAATTTTTTAACCCTAAATGTCAGATCAATCATGAAGAAGACATAATCCCTAAAGTAACGTTAAGATTCGACAGTTTTTCCCAAAAATCTCAATTTAAAATCCCAAATAAAAACTGACATTTTGTGCATGCAAACAAAAAATAGCTTTGACTATCACACATTATTTCATAAAAAACATATGAAAAAAGAGAAAACAACATCAAAAGAGAAAAAATCCCTAAAGTAAAGCTAAGATTCGACTGTTTTCCAAAAAAAAATAATTTAAAATCAAAAAATTAAATAATTTGTGCATGCAGACAAATTGTAGCTGACATCACACATTATTTCATAAGAAAATATATGACAAGAGAAAACGACATCAAAAGAGACAAACTGACCTTCAGATCCTATAACATTATTGGAATTGAAAGCGCGGATCAAATGAAACTCAATCAGAACAAGATTAACAGATAATAAACGAAAACAGAATAATGGGTGAGTGATTATGTAATGACCCGACCGGTCATTTTGAGAATTTAAGCTCCGTTCAGCGGCATAAGGTTTTGAGCAGCTTCATATTATGTATATCAACCTGCGTGCATGATTGAATTCAGCTACCAGATGATTCGGAGCCAAATCGGAAGAAGGATTCAAGTTTTGGAAGCTTAAGCGGCAAGAATTTGACCGGAATTTGACTTTGGTGTAAACGGCTCTGGAACAAGTTTTGGATCATGTCAACAGCTCCGTATGGTGATTTTGGACTTAGGCGCGCGTCCGGATTCGAATTTGGAGGTCCATAGGATAATTTAAGGCAATTCAGCGAAAGTTGGAAAATTTGAAGTTTGGGGAAAGGGAGAAGTTTGACCCACATTTGACTTTTGTGATATCGAGTTCGGAATGCGATTTTGAGAGTTGGCTCAGCTCCGTTATGTCTTTTGGGACTTGTCTGCAAAATTTGGCGTCATTCCGGGTTTGTTTGATTGGTTTCGGCACGAGTTTTCGAAGTTGGAAGATTTGGAAGTTCATAGTTCGATTCATGACGCGATTTGCATTTTCAGCATTGTTTGATATGATTTGAGACCTCGAGCGAGTCTGTGTTAGGTTATGAAACTTGTTTGTGTGTTTAGACGGGGTCCCGAGGATCTTAGGCATGTTTTGGATGGGCTATGGGTCATTTTTCCCTATATTTGAACTGATGTTTCTGGTGTCTGAAGTTCCCTTCCGTGATCGCGTAGTTCCAGTTGCGATTGCATAGTGTAATGTCAACCTGCCATAACTTCCTTCATCGTGTTCGCATAGTTAGGTTCATGATCGCGAACATATAATTTCTTCTGCAATGCGTTCGCTTCTAAATGTCCGCGATCGCGTAGTGTTAAGCTTGCTGGAAACCCCAACTTGTTCTTCGCGTTTGCGTCACTGAGTAAGCAATCGCGTAAGCTTAGTCCACTATTAGTTGTGTTCGCATCATCTTGTTCGCGTTCGCGTAGGCTTCTGCCTTTTCTCTTTCGCATTCACGAGCGTGTCTTTGCATTCGCGAAGTACAACCTGGGCAGCCTACCTTTTTCTTCTTCGCGATCGCAAGTGATGTTCTGCGATCGCGATTCATTAAACGCCTGGGCAGAATATAAATCTTCAAATCGAGGGTTAGACCATTTCTATCATATTTTGACTTGTAGAGCTCGGTTTTGAGCAATTCTTGGTGGGTTTTTCAAGCAATTCGATTGGGTAAGTGTTCTTCTCCTAGAATTAAACATATTCCATGATTTTATCTTTGTTTTTGTCATTAAATTTTTGTTTTGAATAAGGAAAATGTTGGTTTTTGAAGAAAAATTTCTAAAATGAAAAATCATGATTCGAGGACGAAACGGTATCGGAATTGGTAATTTTTGTATGGTTGAACTCATATTGGAATAGGTATTCGGATTTTGTAAAATTTGTCGGGATCCAAGGTGCGGGCCCGGGGGTCGACTTTTAGACCGATTTTTAGAATTTGATAAAGATTGAGACTTTATGATCCGAAATAGTTTCTTATGTTTTTTTAAAAGTTGTTTCGGTTAGATTTTAGCCGTCCGGAGGTCTTTCTCCCGAGAAGTTCATTTCAGAGTACCGGGTTGTCGTCTTTGAGGTAAGTATCTTGCCTAACCTTGTGTGGGGGAACTACCCCTTAGGATTTGAGTCTTCAGAGTATGAATTTGTTCTTGACATGATTGAGTTCTTAATTTCTAATTTCATGTTTACTTGCCAAATTTAGAATTTCTTGCCTTTTGATTCACGCTTATTGCCTATTTGACTCCAAATTGACTAGACCGAAGATTTCATCCCTTTTTACTATCATGTTATATCTTCATAACTGCTTATGTCTATTTGTAATTTTCATCACCACACTATAATTGTTTAGTATTAATTAAAGTTATGGTTACCTTCCTGCTGCTTACCCTTAAGTGAAATTGTTGAATATCTCCGAAACTTGCTCAACCTTAAAGGTAGTTTAGATATCTTATATCTTGGTTGACTTGCCCTTATTTGAAATTTCGGATTCGTTTTAATTTGTTGTTGTCGAATCGTGCAATTGGGTACGACTGTTACATGCCATTTCTTCCTTGTTGAGTTGTCCTTATTATGCCTAGTATTCTTTGTTGTGCTTATTCTTTGTGAACTAGCCTTGCCTTTATTGTGATCGAAGGTCATTGAGTTGATGTATTTATCGTATCTTGTATTATTGTCATTGCTGTTGTTATACTTATTACGGTGAAGCACATGGTTTCTGTCGTGCGGTTATAGTTATTGTGATGCACGAGGTTTTTGCCATGCGATTTTTGATATGGGGATTTGCACGATGTTTCTGTCGTGCCATATTTTCTATTGATAATGCACATGCGGCGTGATAAAGCGGGATATATATATATATGTGTGTGTGTGTATGTGTTGGTTGATTTCCCAATGCACACGCAAGTGTACGTGGTCGACAAGTAATATAGGAT